>PVKC010002405.1:0-26905 GCA_004027635.1 Crocidura indochinensis
CTCCTAGCTAAGCACTCAGAAATTGCCCCTGGCTTGGGGGGGACCATATGGGATGCCGGGGGATTGAACCGTGGTCCTTCCTTGACTAGCACTTGCAAGGCAGACACCTTACCTCTAGTGTCACCTCACCGGCCCCATGAAACTGAATCTTAATTCAGCAGGAAAGTTCTATTTGTAGTTACAAGTAGCAGACTTTGTGTTTTTAGCAATATGCAAATTTTCATTCATAAGAGGAAACTACACAAGAAGCACTACCTTTTACATCTTCTGCTCCATTGGAATACCAGGAGAACTAAGTAGAAACTCTTGAACAACTGAAAAATATAATGTGATGATTTATGTATATTAATTAAAACTGAAGAACTCTGAATCCATTCCAGACTATCCCTGAAATAAACAATGCCATATATATACATATGGAAGAGAACGGAGGTTGCAGTTAGTAAAATTCAAATAATTAAAATGTACTTATTTTTTATTTCTTCTAACAACTACAATAGTTAATTTAAACTTCTTTGGATGAAAATAAATGAATGAAAGGGAGCAAGTTGAGGAATTACAAAACAACAGTATCACTAGTCATACCCCTTGCCTAATAAACCATTACAAAACTGTTGAAGAATGAAAGAACAGGTTACTCAGTGTCAAGATCATATTGCCTAGGTTTCATTGTAACATTGAAAATAAAATAACTTTAGTAAGCATGAAAAAATAGCATGCTGTTTTAATGGAGATTAGTCTTTTAACCTGCTTTTCATCCATAACTTGTAATTCGCTGTGTACTTACATCATAATGCCTGTTGTTTTTCTTTACTAAAATGACAACAGTGTAATTATCATGTTATAAATAATTAATGTGTAATTATTATTCAATATCAACTATGCCTTAACTAGTTTTACATCATTTACCATAACAATAATATTTTCCTCTATGTTGTCTGGTAACTGGGAGTTGGTAGAAAATAGATACTTGATGCACAATTATAGAATAAGCAAAGAGCATGAAATAATTTATGAACACAGAAAACATGTCTCAGGTCCTAATACACATTAGTTTAATAAACAATATCTTTCAAAATCACCTATATATCCCTCCTCTACATGTATCTTACCCTAATGCATTTTACTGCTGAGTCTTTCAACAACATGGCTTTAACACTTTGGACTTACTTTAGTGAACTTAGAAAAGGGCTTTCATACATGGAAATGAAAATGACATGGGAAGACTTCTGGAAGATAGGATGGGAAACTTCCATCAGAACATAGAGACAATGAAGAGAACAAGGACAATATCCTCAAAAGAAGTAAAAATGTTGAGATTACCAAACCCTAAAATGGTTATTCATAGCATCATCTTGAAATTATGTAATTTTTACTAACTGCACAGGAGATAGCTCAAAGAAAAGATGGTTAAGTATTGGAACAGAAAAGATGCTGGCATCTGTAAAATTCCCCCAAGGTAAATAAATTTATTAAGATAATAAATTTGTACTTTTTAAGTAATTGTCTAAAAATGTTCTATGGCTATTGTCTCATTTGATTCTTACTAAATAAAGCAGTACTATTTGATTTCCACATAAGGTCAAATTAAGACAAAAATCCAAAAGCATGAAAATCTAAAATTTTTCTCCTTAATTTGCATTGCCTCTCTAGATCCTCCCAAAGCAGGAGCACTATTTTAAAAAGCTGTAATAATGAACCCACTGAACTCTTACAAAATAATATAACAAAAACAGTTTCCCAAATATAATACATACAATTGATATTTGTTATTGTAATATAGTTGATAAAAATGAAACCTGGAGGAATATGTTGACTTTGTCTCAGAAACACTGCAATGAGATATATAACCTAGAAAGCCAAAAACATCAGGTGGAAAAGCCCTCTGCATTTGCTGCAGCACTATTTACATTAGCCTTGTTGTGTATAAACATTTCTGACCCTACCCTGATCAGTGATTGTACCCTAACCTAGGGTGTGACCTGGCAGTCTGCCCCCACCCTAGGGTAGTACCTGATTTTGTTTCCACCATTGGGTGGTACCCGATTTTGGGTTATAAAAGCAAGGATCTGTGGAAAGGTGGGTCTTTTTTCTCTTGCTGGCCTTTACCCAGGCCGGTTGAGGCTTCAACCTCTGCAAGGAATAAAAAGCTATTTTCTTCGGAAGCTTGACTGTCTTTTGGATTTCTTCCCACCACATTCACCTCAGAACCGCTGGTTACTGGTTGGGAGACGCGTCTCTGAGCTGGAGGAGAAAGACCTCGTTCTCCCTCCCTACATCAGTGAACCTCTCCTGGGGACAGATTACTACAAGCCTGAATCTGGAAACAACTCAAGTGCCAAGAACACATGATTGACTAAAGAAATTATGGTATATCTATACAAGGAAATACTATGCAGAAAAAATGTAATTTGCTTTTACATGGACATCTGGATATGGAGAGTAATATGCTTACTGAAATGAGTCAAAGAGAAAGGGATAGACATGGAATAATCTCACTCATTTTGGAGTTATAAGACAAATAAAAGACAGTATGGTAATAATATCCAGAGACAAAAAAGAGTTGAGGCCCAGCAGGACCAATCCACGATGTGAAGCTTTCCTCAAAGAGCAATGAATTTAGTTATTGTAGAGAAAAGTCCACTATGACAATGATAGTTGGAACTGATCACTCTAAACTAGGGATCCTCAAACTTTTTAAAAAGGGACCCAGTTCACTGTCCCTCAGACCATTGGAGGGCCAGATTATAGTAAAAACAAAAATTATGAACAAATTCCTATGCACACTGCATACATCTTATTTTGATGTGAAGAAACAAAATGGGAACAAATACAATATGTGGCCCGGGGGCCGTAGTTTGAGGATCACTGTCTGGCTGGGTGCTGAAAGCAGATAAAGTGATATGCATGAAATCCCTTCATTATCAATAGTGCAAATCACAGTGCAAAAAAAGAAGTGCTAAAGAGAGAGATGACTGACCCAGAGGCAGGTAGGGAGGTGGGGAGGGGCAGCTGGAGATATTGGTGGTGGTGTAAAATATGCACTGCTGAATAATGTACATTCTATAACTGAAACTTATCTGGAAGAATTTTGTATCCATGGTGCTTAAATTAAATAATTATATAAATATACATAAATAAACTATCAATGTGTAGGTTACATTGTGTTTAATCACAGTTTTGAACTCAGAAAGACCCACATGAACATCCAGTGATACTTCCACCTATTGGAAAAAACATTGTCCAGACTACATTCCACAATACATACCTGAGCCCTAAAATGTTATCCTGTATTATATTATATAGGACACAAGTACTTTAAAGGACAAATTATTATATCAATGTGTAAGTCAGTGTTTCATGTTATTCCTGAAAAATTTAAAATATCTGATTGTCTTTGGTTAAGTTAGTATTATTAAACTATAGTTTTCTTTTCTTTTTTTTTAAACTATAGTTTTCTATAAAATACTTTCTAAGACTAAATAGGAAACAGAAAACATTGGTCTTGTTAAAAGCAATTTGAGAAATAACGCATCATCACTTCTTTTTCATGTCATTATCTCAACCTCAAATTATTTAAATAATTTCTAGGGATCCTTTGGGGTAAACATCTTCTCTTTAGCCCACCAAAATAGTAATCCTTAATCTTAAATATATATTATTAAATAAAATGTTCCTTTCCACTACCATGCAAGTATCAATATTCACCACAACTGAGAAAAAGCAAAATTAAGTTAAAGATAAATTCTTGTCTCATCCATCACTTGTTTCTCGAAAAGTTTTGTTTCTTCATAGAGTTCACAGGTACAGGTCACAGGCTTTTCCATCAGAATTCATTTGACAATAATTTTACTCTATTTTTCTCACATCTCACACAAAAATAAATTCAAGATGAATTTAAGCCTTGATATCAGACTTCAAAATTGTAGTTATATTGGAAAACACTCTTGAGAAAAATACCTTGTGAAAAACACCCTTCATAAAATTTAATTTAAAAGTATCTTCAATGACTCTGCCACTAATTTTCAGAACAGAAATAAGCAAATACTTTATTAAATTAAGAATCCAATAGATTTTCACTCAGTCTATATTTGAAAATTTTTCCAATAAAAGATTATATTGCAGCAAACAAAGTAAGTAGGTGAAGTCACATACAAACAGAAGTCAAATTAAAGTCTCCATCATGTGCCGAATGCTTTCTCCATAAACTCACTGCCAACTGCCATTCTATACAGTAGAATCTATTTCAGTAGAGACCATGTACTTCTGATCAGATTACTTAATATTATAATTTACTTTTCAATCTGGATCTTCTCAGTCCATGAACTGTTAAAGAATCATTCTAATCAGAGAGATCTTAAGTTATATAATGTCTTTTCTTCTCCAAAGTACAGTATATTAAATCTGTGATCTCCAGTGCACTAGAGAAAGGGTTGTACCTTTTTTTATTTTTCTTTTATATTCTTTTTAATTGTATTTAAACAACTTGATGACATACATCATTGTGTTTGGGTTTCAGTCCCATCACAATTACAACATTCCCATCACCAATGTCCCAAATCTCCCTCCTCCCCACCCAATCCCCGCCTGTACTCTAGACAGGCTTTCTATTTCCCTTGTACATTCTCATTATTAGTATAGATCAAAACGTAGTTATTTCTCTAACTAAACTCATCACTCTTTGTGGTGAGCTTCATGAGGTGAGCTGGAGCTTTTAGCTCTTTTCTCTTTTGTGTCTGAAATTTATTATTGCAGGAATGTCTTTCATTTTTCCTAAAACCAATAGATGAGTGAGACCATTCTGCATCTTTTTCTCTCTCTCTCTCTCTGACTTATTTCACTCAGCATAATAGATTCCATGTACATCCATGTATAGGAAAATTTCATGACTTCATCTCTCCTGACAGCTGCATAATATTCCATTGTATGTATGTACCACCGTTTCTTTAGCCATTCATCTGTTGAAGGGTATCTTGGCTGTTTCCAGAGTCTTGCTATGGTAAATAGTGCTGCAATGAATATAGGTGTAAGGAAGGTTTTTTTTATTGTATTTTTGTGTTCTTAGGGTATATTCCTAAGAGTGGTATAGCTGGGTCATATGGGAGCTCAGTTTCCAGTTTTTGGAGGAATCTCCATATTGCCTCTTTTTTTATGACTGAAACCCAACTACAGACATGTTTGTAACCATGGTGCTTAAATAAAGACATTATATAAAATCAACAATGTGAGCTCTCAAAATATATATACATATATACATATATATATATATATATATATATATATATATATATATATATATATATATATATATATATATAGTCTCAATGGAGGAACATTTGGAAAGAAACCCTAGCAATGTTTCACACAAACTTTTCTATGGAGATGCTTTAATGTAATTCACAGAAATATAGCAGTTTAGTGATCAAGTGAAGGGCACAAGGAGAGTTACAACTCTCCTCTGTTCAGTCTTACCTACAAACTTTAGATATCCCACATGGTTCCAAGTTCTATAATTTGTTCATCTTCCTATTTTCAGCAAGTGGAATTTAGCCTAATGACTACATGTCCATGAAAACTAAGTGAATAGGGATGTGTACTTTTCTGTGGATCACTATATATTTTTTCTTGGATATGGTCCACTATTGGCTCCCAAATATGGCCCCAGTAGGCTCATCCATTCCATAGCTTTGATGTAATGATATATAAGGGACCCCCTTAGAGATAGACTTGCTGTGCATTTATTTCAAATTACCCTCAGCATTTATAGGGTATATTATCCAGGGTAACATGAAATCCTGCATGGAAACACTCATCACTTGGACAAAATTTATACCAAAATTTCACTCCAACTCTGGTGTTATTTGAATGCAAAAGGTATCACACAAGAGTTTAGTGAGAGGGAAAGCTATATATAACTGGTTTGGATGGAGTTAACCTCTATGTGGACTTCCTTTGGGATCTGCTGCATTTATCACACACCAAAACTATTAATGCCCTGGAAGGCTGCTGTAATATAACACACGTGCTGTCATCATCTCACAATAATGCAAAGCCAAGTCATTAACTTGTGCTAGTGTGTAGACCTTTCATTTTGACAGTTCCAGCTCAGTACCCAATATGTTTGCAGTACAAATCCACATATTGTTTCACTACTTTGACTTATATCTGCAGCTACATGTGGCCAATTATCTGTGCAAAACCTGAAAGGCTCCATTAAAAAATATTTCTTTTAAAATATCCAGATGTTGGACTTTTGTCAAACAAAATCAACTAAGATTTAACTGCTTTATTTCTCACCATTACTGGTGTTTGGATGCTTATATTCTTAGATCAAGTTTCTTATCACTCAAAAATCACACCAAAAATTTAAACTTGGTGGTGACCAATAAATGATTGTAAGGCAAAAGAAGATACTCCTTTTATTTCTGTACTTCTTGGAACAGTCTCCCTAAATTCAGAGATGAGGCTGCAATGATTATCTGGTTAGTTGGAGCTAAGGAAACACAGAACAGAGACTAGACTCAGTGTAAGGTCTCAGCAACATGTGTCTGGCAAGTTTTGGATGCTTTGTTACAAAACTTTGTTTTCAGATTTTTATGGTAATTCTGCATTTTATACAAACTAAGAACATTTAAGAAAGCTCCACTAGGGCATCAGCCAGAATCTAACACCAATATTCTAGACTACTGCTTTCTAATTATTTAATTTATATAACTGCCATAGCCATTTTTAAAAAGTGCTTTATCTCATCCACACAGTATTTGAGATGAACAGTGTCTCACTGAATGGAAGATGAATCTTCATACCCATCCTTCTTGTTTCCATTTCCTTATTTAATTTCCACCTACTAAATGTCTGTTTTATCTTGCTTAAATCTATCTATCATTAACATGAACCTCAGTTTCCTCATCAATAAAACATAACATTCCTAGGTTCTTTTAAAGTCTTCACTGTGATTATTAATTGTACTCACTCCTATGTATAGAACATAGGCCTGTATAGAACAAAGACAAGATTCTAGCTGCAACACTAATTTGAGAACATTAAGATTATCACATAGAATTGTTAATTAAATTATTTCAATATTAAAGATTTTTAAACTTAGAAAACGCTTGATAAATGTTAACCATACATGTTATTTTCCTTCTATTGAAAGTATACTATCTCCTTTGTCAAAGTGCCCCCATGTTCCCCTAAGTTTACCCTCTCATGTTGTACTTCAGATATGGCTTCCTGTATCTTTTTTCTTGGGTCTACTTTTTTTCTAACTTTGGAGAAGAACCATTCCTGACATTTTTTCCTAAAAACCCATATATATATATAATTGAAGGATTAATTGATTAATGAACTATTTCTTGATGCAGTCTCATTTTATTTTTTTTACTGCTGCCCTCAGGGAAGAAAGCTGGCTTCTACTTTGAGTAACTGACCTAGTTAATGAAGTTTTTCTGTAGGCATTAGGAATGGTCTGGATCTCAAAATAGCTACTGAAGTGTAAACAAAAATGTGACTAGGTGCTGGCTTTGATGCAGCTTATACTTTCACTGACAAGGTGACCAGAGAAGCTGATTTACACTCTAATTTGTTATCTATGGAGGGATTTTTCTAAGGGGCTATACTCACTTCCTAGAAGATGCCCTAGGGTGCCTGGAAACTGTGGATCTGCTTATTTTGTTCCCAATTTCTATTTGACCTTTTCCCACCCACCCCCAGTTGCTTCTCATCTATCTTTCCTACATACCTCCCCCTCTGTTTCTTTTCTTCTCCTCCCTACAGTTTGAAGTCAAGTATATTCTGGGCAGCCTCAGTTTAAATCATTGCATTCCCTGACTCAGTTATACTAAATACCACATATAAGTGATATCATTCTGTGTTGGCCCTTCTTCTGGCTCTCTAGTGCCATTCATGTTGCAGTGAATTACATGTGTATTTATTTTCAATAACTAGGTTTTAAATTCCATAGTTATTAAAATGATGTATTGACATCAAAGACTGGGAGCTATGAGGAGTGAGCTTATTGCTTCTTATTAGAAGATCCCTTAGACACCAAGTTATTGAGAGAATTTTTTGCATTGACTTAAAAATTTGCTTCAACATTTTAAAGGAGAGCCCTTCCTTGACTTACCAGTCACTCCATGTGATCTCCTTTTCACCTTGGTGTTTACCTTGATCTTTACACTTTCAAAGAACCTCAACCTAGTTACACTCTGAGCCTCCTGGCATATATTAAACATTCATCTTTTTTTGAGGACTTGTTTGCCTCTATAACCTCCAAATTTGTTCTTTTTTTATTACTTTGAATATTATAAAGAGGAAAAAAGAAACTAGAAGTTTTGAAGACTTTTCTAGTGAAACCCAACGGGACAGTAACTCCAAGGGTCTCATTAGGAAACAAAGTCCTAGGGTCAGAGCAATAGCATAATGGGTAGGGTGTTTGCCTTGTATGCAGCTGACCTGGGTTTGATCCCTGGCACCCTGTATGGTCTCCTGAGCCTTCCAGGCATGATTTCTGAGCACCCAAACCAGGAGTGGCCCCTGAACTCCACCAGGTGTGGCCCAAAACAAGGAAACAACAATAAATAAACAAAGTGCTAAGGCTGGTGGAGGATTAATTATCTCCAGACTGGACCCTGTCTCAGTCTGGTAAAGTGCACAGTAATCCATCATCTTGGGTGGCAGCTGATTCAGAGGACCCATCCCCCTTCTCTACCAAACATGAACCCGCACATCTTTTCTTTATTCTAGCCACTGTTTTAACCCAGCATTTAAACCCCAACCCTATTGCATATTTATCTGTCCCTTCTACCGTCACTTATCCACTCCAGACCCAAAATTCTCTCTCCACCTGTGACAACAACCTCCTTTGCTTTTCTTGGATGTTTTCCCAAATGAAAACCAAATACATAAACTCCCTCTAAGTGCCATTGTCTCTATCCATCCTTATTGAAGCGTGACTGCCCACTAAAGTGACCATAGGCTATGAATCTCTTCTTTTGGTCTTGTTTCCACCCACACAGCCTCTTTTTAGTTCCCCCATCCTCTCTCATATGATGTCTCCTCTATGAAGTCTTTCTTCTTGCTCTAGCTGGTGTGCTTCCTCTTTTGACCAAACTCTCAAGCTCAGTCTGTGGTCCATAGGTTGCTTTTGAAACTATGCAGCAATAATTTGGAATGACATCTTTCCTCTACCACATGCATAATATGCTTCCTTAAGTTAAGGAAAGAGCCTGTCACATGTTGACATCCCTGGTTGAAATATGAAATGTTAGCTTTCCCACAGGATTTGGATGCTGCTGAGAAGAAACCACAGTACCTAAGTGGTGTGTGTGTGTGTGTGTGTGTATAGAATCATGTGTGTATAGAATCATATTTCCATAGGTTGCCCTTCTCAACAAGAAAGCTTGTCATGGAAGTCTTGCCTAAATGTCTATAAATGTGTGAGCCCTCTATCAACATGGTCATGGAAATTTCAAGCTTTCACTGCTCACAGAAACCAGCAGTATGTAGTAAGCATCTCTTCTAGTGATTATAGTCTCCCTTACATGTCACTCATAAGGTTACTATTCCTAGTTACATTAGCCTATAGCTGGTGACAGTTACCATACATATTGTGAAAGCGAATTCTGATGAAGATTAATCCTTCCCCCAGACTTGTGTGGCCTTCAAACTGACCCTTTCTTCCTTTCCATCAGACAATGTTCTATATTTCTAGCTTGCTTACATTTAGATTGGACAGATAAATCTCCAGCATTGCTTCTATAATCCCACTCTGGTCAGTGCTGCTTTTACAAGAAGTTCATGTGGAGGGCTTGACCTTTTTAGAGAAAGAATCAGAAAGCATTCGATAGGAAAAAACAAAAAACAAAAAACAAAGGGCATAGCTAATTAATAGTTTGGGGAATAAAGACGGAGGAGGTGCAGTCCCAATCTGCAGACAGGAACAGATCTCTAATGCTCTGCTATTGGGAAGAGCCCCCCACAAAATACTTAAAAAAGTGATGGGTGGAGATAGAACAGTGTAAGAGTTGTTAAAGTAATTAGTTCAAGGGTAATACCTGAGAACAGTGGGGTACACCCCCCAAAATAACACAAGACCAAAACATCCAGAACACCTCTGTATTTTGGGGCCACATCTGGCAGCACTCAGAGGTTACTCCTGGCTCTATACTTTGAAATCTCTCCTGGCAGGCCCAAAGGGCTATATGGATGGCAAGGATCAAACCTGGGTCAGCTTCATGCAAAGCAAACAACCTACTCACTGTGCTATTGCTCCGGTCCAAAAACCAAAATTTCTAGAAAGCACAAATTGTATCCTCCAACTCTTTTACTCCTTCTCTTCAATTTTCCACTCCTTACTTTGCTGTAAAGAAATTTTAACTCTCCTTTTGGAGAGTATGGTTTGCCATACTATGACTGAAAGGATATCAGGCATATCTTTACCTCATTTAATGATCCAGTTCTTGTCCAAAGTTATTATTTTCAGTTATCACTATCATATCCGGCTTTCTCTGCCCTAAATGCATTTGTCCATCATTATGACAAGTTTGTTACATGGATTGGTCCTCTAGCTCTGATCTCTATTGACTTTGGGTACTATTACTGTACTATCCTTTTGTTTTCATATATCACCAGATAAGTGCAATCATTCTCTGTCTATTGTCCCTCTTATTTCACTCAGCATCATTCTCTCCAAATTCATCACTTATAAAAAATTTTCATGACTTCATATTTTCTAACAGCTGCTTAGTATTACATTGTGTAGATTTACCACGAAATTATCCACTTATCTGTTCTTGGGCAATTGGGTTGTTTGCAAATTTTGGTTATCGTGAAAAACAATAATGCAATAAGTACAGAGGACTTTTTTGCGTTGTGTTTTTGGTATAAGGTATATTTCTAAGTTTTGAAAACTGTATATTCATAAAAATGGTATTTCTGGGTCATATGGAAGCTCAATTTCTAGTTTTGTGAGGTATATCCATGCAAGGAATGACCACCCAGTATTCTCCCCAATGGTTAATGAGAGTACCTTTCTCACTTTATCCATGCTGACACCAGCTGATCTTGTTCTTTATGATGTGTTTTGGTCTCTGTGATATGAGATGATATCTCATTGTTATTTTTATGTGCATTTCTCTGATAACTAATGATGCAAAGCATTTTTTCATGTGATTTTTGGATATCAGTATTTCCTTTTTGAGGAACTTTCTGCTCTTCAATTTTGTCCATTTTTGTATGACGTTACATATATTTTTTTCTTGTCCAACTTTAACAGTGTTTTATTTATATCAGATGTATTGTTTGTTTATTTTTTATTTTATTGGTTTTTGGGCCATACCTGGTGACTCACAGGGGTTACTTATGGCTATGTGCTCAAAAATTGTTTCTGGCTTGGGCCACCATATGAGATGCCAAGGATTGAACCCAGGTCCATCCTGGGTCAGCTGTGTGCAAGGCAAGCACCCTACCACTGTGCTATCACTCCAGCCCCGTTTGTTTATTTTTGCTTCCACTTTCTTGGTCAGTTGTTTTTCATCCTTGAAGATACCTTTAGCTACTATCTCACAGAGTTGCTGCTTGCATTTTTTTTCTATGTACCTTACAATTTCAGTTCTGATATCTAGGTGATTAATCCATTTTGATTTGACTTTAGCGCCCAATTAAAGAGATCTGTGTTCGTTTTATCTTTCATGTAGCTGGCCAGTTTTACCAACATCAATTTAAAAGGCTTTCCTTTCTCCACTTCATATTTCTTAATCATTTATCAAAGATTAATTCATCATGTAACTAGAGGGTCAGTCTCTTGCATCTTATATGAAAATCAGAGAGAACCATCTAAGATGTGCTTAACCTGTTTTCTTTTCTGTTCATCACCAGATCTTATCAGTGATTCCCAGCACACTCTTGGGTCACAGATGTCATTGAATAAAGTTATGTGAAGTGCAAGAATCAATACCAGGGCACTTCTTCCTGGCTTCATATAGAATATCTATTATACCTCGACTTTGTAAGAGGTTCCTCCTCTTACTCTCAATCTCTTGTGATCTCATAGTACCCTACTCATACTCCATCACCTGATGCAGAATTGAACAAGAAACTATATGAAGTCGAGGTTGTTGCTCATAGCTACTTATAATGCAAAACAGTGGAAGCTTAAACATTTATGACTTGGGATTATATGATTATATTCTACAGGTGTACAAGCCCAGACTGTGCTGCACCTGGACAATCTGGAAAGCCTCCCTGGACAATCTGGAGTTTGCTTATTTATATAGATCTCAAAGTTCATTTAACTCCTTTATCTCACAGCTTGGTTCATCACTAACCACTCCTACTCATGTGATTCAGGGCATGCAGTTATAGCACCCTATGTAAAAAATTGCTAAAATAACATGTCTTCTATTGAAGACTTATTATACTGCTTGTTAATCCTATTTCTATTCCCACATCCAAGGAAAATATTATTCAATCTATATATCTTACTTTAAACTGATTTCTAATTGATTTCTCAAATGTCAGAGACTGCCAAAGAACTATCTTTTGATTTACATTTGCTCTGCTACATGGTAGAAAGTGTTCTAAACCTTTTTTCAAGGTTCTTGAGATGAGGCTAATTAGTATTTCCAACTCACAGATAAGGGCAGAGGTTGATGAGTTCTGTAGAATTTCATGTTGGATAAATAAAAGTTCAGGGGACCATACAAGGTTGACTAATTGCAGAAGAATTCACTCCTCAGTGTATATATATTGCCCACTCTTTAGTCTGGGAACCACTCTAGGTTCTGGTTCTATTTATAACCTCCTATTTTGTATCTGGAAATGTAATTTACCATTTTCCAAGCAGCACTAATTCAATCCCATAGGCCATTTCAAATCCAAGGAGAACAGATCATGTTAAAAAACAACTCTTCCTGAATCTCTAGAAAATTGTATGATGGCCAATGAAGTTTCAGTAGTTAATTTTTGTATTTAAGGTTTCAATAGAATTGTGTGCTCTATTCATGAGATATTAAGAAATATGAGGGAGCCGTGTGGTGGCGCTGGAGGTAATGTGCCTGCCTTGCCTGCGCTAGCCTAGGATGGACCGCGGTTCAATCCCCCAGTTTCCCATATGGTCCCCCAAGCCAGGAACGACTTCTGAGCGCATAGCCAGGAGTAACTCCTGAGTGTCACCAGGTGTGCCCCCCCCCCAAAACAAAGAAATATGAGACTCAGAACCATCATCCTCATCTACTGAAAATATATTCCTGACCCATAATATCTACAGGAATATGTCATCCTCATCTACTGAAAATATATTCCTGTTGATATTATGGTTCAGGAATATATTTTCAGTAGATGAGGATGATGGTTCTGAGTCTCATATTTCTTAATATCTTTTGTGGTAACACAGTTATTACTGGGTCCTAAGAAAGTAATATGGAAGGTAATAAGGGATGTCAGTTACTGAAATTTTCAAATAGAGATGATCACTTTTCCCCAAGATAAGCTTCATTTAAGATAGAAAATTATCCACCTCTGTAGTGCAGTTGGACTTCCTGTCCTCTGAAATTCTCCATAGTCAAAATACAAAGCCTAGTTCTAAGGTGACCATCTAAATGATTTCCATGTGAATCCCATAAAGACTTATGTAACAGTGAACTCAGTAAAAATAAATGGAAGTAAGATGCATGATCCAAAATATTTTTATTATAAAAGCATATATATGAAACATATTGTCATTTTTCCCCCAAAATGGATGTACCTATGATAAAAAAAATAGAACTGAATATTCTGAGACTGACCATAGGTATACTGTCAATTAATCTTTGGCCAAGTGGCAAGTTATGCATACTGAAGCACGTAAAGCCTTTCAACAAGTGGTGTTGGGAAAACTAGTCAGCTACATGAAAAAAGTGAACTCAGTCCTCTAATTAACAATATACACAAAAGTCAAATAAAAATAATTTAAAGACCTTTATATTAGACCTGAAATCATATGATACATAGAAGAACATGTAGGCAGAACAATCCATGACAATGAAGCCAAAGGTCTCTTTAAGGATTAAACATAACTGACTGAACAAATGAAAGCAAAGAAAACAAATGGGACGCCATTAAATAAAGCTCCTGCAATTCAAAGGAAACAATGACTATGATATAAAAGTAGTGTACAAAGAATGAGAGAAAATAAGAGCCATCAGATAAATACTTAATATCTAAGATATGTGAGGCAGATAGGACTTAGCAAGAAAATAAATATAACCCTATCCAAAAAATGGGATGAACAGGTATTGCCTTGATAAATAATAAAGATGGTCAAAATTTAAATAAAATAATGCTCTCCATCATTAACCATCTAACAAAAATATAATGGCACATATCCAAAAGAATAAGAAAAACCAGTGTGGGCCGGATGCAGGAAGAAATGGACTTTCTTTTTTTTTTTTGGTTTTTGGGTCACACCCGATGACGCTCAGGGGTTACTCCTGGCTATTCTCTCAGAAGTCGCTCCTGGCAGGCACGGGGGATCATATGGGGAACTGGGGGATCGAACCGCGGTCCGTCCTAGGTTAGCACAGGCACCTTATCTCCAGCGCCACCGCCCGGCCCCATGAAATGGACTTTCTTCACTTCTGGTGTAAAGGCCAATTGATTCAACCTTTTTAAAAAACACTATGGACATTTTTCAAACACCTAGAAATTGATCTTCCATATGACCCAGCAATACCTTTTCTAGGAATATAAACTAAAATATACACTAGAATCCCAAAACACAATTGTAAGAAAGCCCTCTGAATTCCTAAATTTATCACAATATTATTTGCTCCTGGGGAAGCAAAGAAAGAGGCCAAGAGATTAGATCTCCAGCTCATACTGCTTGGAATTGTCCTGTCTGGCCCAACTCACCTCAAATGCCACCACCTCTGATCCCAGGAAGACCAATTTCTAAAGGATGTCTCAATGTTCCAGCAAGCTGCTAGCTATAAGCTTGAGCTCGTGGAGGTCATTGGGACTTTGTTTCATAATCATGAGAGGCTTGATGGGACAGACAGGTGAAGATAGACCCCACCAGGTCTCCCATATGAAATGGTTCTGGCAAGAAAAGACTTGAATGGCATATTCAAATTACTGAGTGGAATAAATTTTCAACCTATAGCCCACTATCCAGCAATCCTTTCATTAATATGCCAGGGAGGGAAAAACATTCTCAGGCTGAAAAAAAAGAAAGAAAAAAGAATTTGCAACATTCATGTTAACCAAACAGACAAAATGAACCACTGGAAGCTCACTTATATTAACAACAACAACAACAACAACAACAACAAAAGCAATTATAACAGTAACAATCTTATACAATAGAATGCACAATAGCCCTTTCTGTCAATAGTTTCCTTAAATGTCAATGGACTAATGTCTCCCATCAAAAGGTACACAGTAGAGGTTGAATCAAACCCATACAATTGTTGCTTGCAAGATTCAGATTTAAATCTCAGGATAAATATATATTCAGAGTAAAAGGAAGAAGGACAAATATACAAGTCACTAGAAAACAACAACAACAAAAACTAAGCTGGGACAGGCATACCTATATCAGACTAAATTGTACTCAACATCAAGAAAGTAACTAGAGAAAAAAAAGCAATAAGGTTCACTAAGCAGAACATCAGGAATGACATAGGAGCCTTACATGAGAAAAGCTGGGTCTAATGAATTTATACTGGCCTTCCATCCTCAATAAAGTTGAATATACATTCTTCTCAAGTGCAAGCTGAGCATTATCTAGAATAGATCACATTATAGGTCACAAGTCTAACTTACAAAAATTCATAAACATGGCAAGTGTTTGTCAGACCTCAATGCCACAGAGATAAAGATTGATTGTAAAAAAGAGAGTGTGGAGAAACTGTAACTTCAGGAGACTTAACAACATGCTGCTTAATAACAGCTAAAACAAAGAGGAAATCAACAAAGAAATAAAGAAATTCCTTGAGACTAGAGATAATGAAAAACAAGTTACCAAAATTTATGGTACACAACAAAATCAGTAATTAGGGGGAGACTCATAGATACAGGCTTATATAAGGAAAGAAGAGAAAGATAAAATCAACAGCCTGAAGGCACACCTTAAATATCTGAAAAACAACTTGACAAAGGAAACCAACCACAAGCAGAAGAAAAGAAATAAAAACCAGAGCAAATGTCAATGATATAGAAACCATGTAAACAATACAAAGGATGAATAAAACCAGGAGCTGGTTTTATAAATATAAACAAGATAGAATAACCTTTGGCAAATCACATAAGGAAAAAAAAGAGAAAGTGCTGAAATAAATCAGATCATAAATGAAAGGGGAGAAATTACAGCAGAACCCACCAAAATCCAGGACATCATTACAGCTTACTATGAATAACTATTCTGTTAACCTAGAAAACCTAGAATACAAGGGAGAACAATTCCTGGAAATACAATCTTCCAAAATTGAATGAGAAAGTAGATAGCCTAAATATGCCAATAACAAACAAGAAAATTAAAACAGTAATTAATAATCACCCAAAGAATATATGTCTGGAACAGGTGCATTTATGGATTAATTTTATGAAACACTCAGAAAAGAATTATTATGTTGATCATTAAACTCTTGAAAAATATTCAAGAGACAGAAACCATCCCTAATAAATTATATGAATATAGCATTATGATGAATTCAAAAGATGACAGAGATCCTAGCAAAAAAGAAACTATAGACCATTGTGCAAATACACAATACATAAAGAATGATTCCATCATGCAACTTGCTGCAACATGGATGAAACTGGAAGATATTACGTTAAATAAAATAAGCCAAAAGAGGGGCCCGGGAGATAGCATGGAGGTAAGGCGTTTGCCTTTCATGCAAAAGGTCATCGGTTCAAATCCCGGTGCCCCATATGGTCCACCGTGCCTGCCAGGAGCAATTTCTGAGCATGGAGCCAGGAGTAAGCCCTGAGCACTGCCGGGTGTGACCCAAAAAGACCAAAAAAAAATAAATAAAATAAGCCAAAAGAAGAATAAATACAAGGCATCATTTACATATGGTATTTAGAATAACTTCATGAAGAGTCAATGTCTTTATGGAGTTTTCTTGAACACTCTAGGCCACAATATACAGTGAGAAGAAAGAAATTGAGTGTATGAGGAGGATACATATTAAATGACAAGAGACAAGGGTGAGAGGATCTCAAGTGCATTGGTGGCATTATGAAGGGACATAGCTTAATATCCAAGTCAGCATCAACAACAATAAAATCATGAGATTCAAACTTTAACAACAAAACTTAAAAAGGTGCCTGTTATGATGGCAGACTGGCACAGGTAGTGGTGCCTTGGGAAGAACTCTGGAATATTGTTATGGCAAGGTTGACATTGGTGTTGGGATTGTTCCTGAAACATTTTATGTCTAAAACCAAAGTATAAATAACTTTGTTATGAGTAGAAATAAGAATGGTTTAAATTAAAATTTTAAATATATTTAGCACAATATTATAAGAATTATAATGACACTGGTAAATTCATAAATATGATTTTCTCTATGCTATATTCTTGTGTTTTTAATTTTATGCAACTCTATCATATGTATAGAATTTTTATTGACTACTAATACCAAGATACAGAATAGTTCCATCACTATAAAGATCCTAGTATAATTCCTTACTGATCACATTCATTTATTTTATCACCTGTATTGAATCCTAAGTGAACTCCAATATATTCTCCATCTCTATAATTGGTCATTGAAAATAATTGATACAAATGAAATGATACAAAATGCAACCTTTGGGGATTGACTTGTGTCCTTCACTTCAAATATTTGAATTCTAACAAGATGAATGTATGCATCAATAGTTGTTTTCTTATTATAGTTAAGTGATAGACATGACATGGATAAACCACCTCATGTTTAATCATTTACCTAATTAAAGGCAACCTAACTTTTTCTCATTTCTGATACTATGAATAAAACTATATACATAGCATTTTAAAATATAATTTAATTCTTAATGTAAATGTAACCTGCCAATTTTTTCTCTAATTCTTCAAGCAATTATTTTTAATACAATTGTTTAAACACATGTCGCGGAATTTGAAAAAAAAATGAGAATTTACCAACATTTCTAACATTTTTACTTTGAGGTGAGAAAAAAATAGAAATATTTCAAGAGTAAAATTTGCTAAAAATTTTATGATGTTACATATAGAAAATAATTCAAGTATGTTTATATAGCTTAAAGGATTTAATTTTCAAGGTGTGTTTGTGTGAGATGTATAGCTTTAAAATCTATTATTTATTTGTTACACTTCTTCCCAGTTTTTCTTTTCTTTAGCATTTGAATATTGATAGTTACCATCACTATTGCTTAGGTTTCTATTTCTCCAATTTTATAAGTTTTTGCTTCATGAGTTTTTGTTCTCTCTGGAGGTGTATTTATGTCTGAAATATTGGAAAGTTTACATTATCATATCCATGTATGTCTTAAAATGTGAATCTTTTTGATTCATGTATGGCATACCCTTTTCCTAACTTTATATGTTGGTATATTATCTTGGTATATAAAATAGTGTACATGGCTGAGATCACTTATTAATATATACTTCCAATCTTCAGCCATTTAGGTTTTTATACTCCATTTATGTGTAATGTGACTACTGATAAGGTAGCATTTATGATTGACATTTTCCTGTTTGTTTATGTTTTATGACTGTTGTAGCAGTATTTCGTGATTTTGTGTTATCTTTTATAGCAAATATTCTACGATGTGCCTTTAAAATTATTATGCAGTTGATTTTACTTTAATTTTTCTAACTATTTTCTTGATCATTATTAATTAGCATTGTGATGATGTTATTTCACTATTTTGGGACTCCTGGTTATTTATAAGAAGTAAGATGTATTATTGAGTATCTCTTGTACTTGATAAAACATTCCTCTCTAAATATTATCCAGATTTCCTTTTATATTTAAATTTTAATGTTCAATATTATATAAAACACATGCATAAATATTTTGGGTTTTATTCTACTTGACAAGTTGGCTGATATATATATCAAACCTGGAAAGTTGTTTTCTTTTTTATGTTTGTTTGTTTGTTTTTTGTTTTTTGTTTTTTTTGGTTTTTGGGCCACACCTGGCGGTGCTCAGGGGATATTCCTGGCTGTCTGCTCAGAAATCGCTCCTGGCAGGCACAGGGAACCATATGGGACACCGGGATTCGAACCAACCACCTTTGGTTCTGGATTGGCTGCTTGCAAGGCAAACGCTGCTGTGCTATCTCTTCAGGCCCAAACCTGGAAAGTTTTCAAACTATATTTAATTATATTTTTATCTCTTTCTTACTGTTTATCATTATAGAGAGATTTGTTCCTGTTGTATAAGTATCTGAGGTTTATTCATTTTCTTCATTATTTGTTGTTTCTACTCTGCAGAATGGAATTAAAATGTCTTAAAATATCTGCTTAGATATTTTAAATATGCAATCTATTTGTATTATCGCTGTTTTTGTCAAATACACTTTTAATATTTTTAATTACTTGTGCATGCTTTTCATTATCTTTTTAAAGATATTTATGATCACCAATTTAAAGTCATTGCATAGTAACTGTAAAATCAGGGCTTCTCACAAGCACATTTTCTGTGATCTGAAACTTTTTGCTTTGTGTATGGAGCACGTTTTTCTGCTTCATCATGTATATCATGATTTTTGTTGAAAACTGAAATGGTCATTTCTCCTTTTTTCTATCTTTCCAGTGCATGTACATATAATTGTATATGCAAAAAGAAGTTTTAGGTCCACAAGAATGTGACAATGATTCTAATTTTCCTATGGTTGCTTAGTTTTTCAGAATTTCCACTAAAGCTCTAGTTTTCACCAAATGAAGTCACAACTTTAGGCACCTGTAAAACTGCCAACTCTTTATTGTGTTTTAATATTGTCTGAAGTATAGATTTTCTCACTATTTGGCAATTTCTCATGCCCAATTAAGATTAATGATCAATGTTATCATACCCTACCCACCAGCATGACTCCTTGAGCCCTTCTTTTATTCTAGTCCCATCTCTACTTGTAGATATATTTACTAGGCATTGCTTCTTAATTTATTTCTTTATATGTTACATATTAGAGGAATTTTTGTATTTGTCTTCTGGTTAATTTTTCTTAGCTTAATTACCTCCAGTTTTAGCCATGCCGCAGCAAAGAATAGGAATTCATATTTGGCCCTAAGTAGCTTTCTAGTACAACTTCCTGTTCCTTATTTTAGTGGCAGGTACTCCTCTATAATAAAATCCACATAAAATGAACTTATATTGTTTGTCAGTAAACAATTTCAGAGCTGAAGATAGAGCTTACTTTCTCTTCTAAATTCCAAGCTTCCTGTTCTCTAGTCATGCTCTTATCTTATCAATCTAGGCCATTTGCTTATATACCAAGCTGAACTGAACAAAGCATGCATGCATGCATGCACACATAGAATGTGAATCCTTGTAATTAACCCATTTAGAGATAGTCCCATGCTGAATCTAAGTGGCTCTTTCTGTTCCTTCTTGAGCCACAAAACAGATCATAGCTATTTGGGTGCATAACTTGATAGACATAAAAATATAAATATTTGTAGTTGCAATTAAAACTACGATGTTATTTGCACCAAAATATTTGTTTAGGTTATTTAGGAAAATTAACCATCATTAATAAAAACAATGAATGATATTAAAGATGATGCTGACATTATTCACTCATGTATTCCTTAAATTCATCACCAAACACTTAATATGAAACATGATGAACAATCTGGAAAATATTGTGGTTCATCTCAATTTTAAGAATATATGTCCTTAGGTTTTTTTCAAGACTACTATTTTAAGGCTCCAAGTCCTTGTCATTTGGCTAGAAAACTCAGAGATTTGGCTTATTTTTTTCTTACAATTCTGAGTGTTTCTTCCAAAAACTACAAGGATGATGTGCTTGCATGGATGTTGAGCAAAATCATCTTAATAACTAGTCAGAAATAGTACTACACCTTGACCACTGGGAATTTTAATTTAAAATAAAGTAAAAAAATATTTTATTTAGAGTGAAAATGCCTGCTTTAGCTAACAAGAATCTGTATCTGTTGTTTGCAAGTAAATGTCAGCTACTATGTTTACTTGAATAGTAGAAGCAATTGCCACATTACACAAGTAGCTCTTGTTTGATGTATCTTTAAATTCTAATCCCCAACCCAGTCTCACTCTTGAGCAGAGATTAATACCAGGAAATATCTGTAAACTAACTGAAGCATCAAGGTAAAAAGAAAAGAAAATGAAACTTAAGTTTAAGATGTGTGGGAGAAAATTTCTTGGCTCCAAGAATTCTGCCTGTCACTAGAGACGCCATTGTGTCTATTAATTTGTATTCTTTGACTTGAAGCAAGGAACACAAGTCACTCATCTTTCTCCTTGGTAATACCGAACAGCTGCTCTGAAGTGAACTCCAGATGAAATGCCTACAATCCCCTTTCTAAATAAATGCAATAAAGATGACTTTCCCTTTCATAAAACATGGTTAGGACGCATGCCAAAGGATTCTTGTTTTATTTCCTGTTTCGGTACCTCTCTGGCATCCTAGGCATAATAAAAAAATCAAACATGTTTTCAGGGACACACCAAACCTACCTCTGGCAGCTTCCATCACACAATCTCTAGAACTTTGAGGTTGGTATAAATGAAACTGTCTCCTTCTCTGCCTCACCCCCTTCTGCAGAGAAAAGCTAGTTCTGGCTTGCCTTTAAATTTCCAGCAAGCATTCTCTTGGGACTGAGACTAAGTTTGGGGAACTGCAACCTAATGAGAGAAATAAAGAAATGCATTTGTGCAACAAATGGTCAAGACTTCTGTTGATGCCTGAACTGAGAATGGATTAAAAAAATGTAGAGAATACCACATAGGATCAGAGAAAATCCATTGAGAAATTAATGGTTTGATGTGAGATGAAGGTTTTGCCAATGGGAAATTTAGACTGGACATATCAGTATGAAAAATAAACTGAACTAATGTAAAGTCGCCAGAAAGTACAAGTCTGTATGGGATAGTAAAATTGTACCTATCTGTCTTTCAATTTAATTCAGACTCTGAGTGTACTCAATGTGGGCCTTTCTTTCATTGGGATCTGGTGAACTAATCTGTCCTTACTTGGAAACTGTTGGAGTGGGATGAACTTCTGCCTAGGAGAGAACATGCTGTATGTAAGCAATGATCTAATGGGAACTTCATTATTTTCCAAAGTCTTAACACAGGCTTTATCTTCTTTCATAAGGATAGTCTAGGAAAAACATAATTTGCAACCAAAAAAATTGTGATTCTTGGCCAAACACTAGAACTTTATTCATTCATCCATTCATCATTTACTACACACATCTATGATTTAGTTACCAAGAATATATAGCTTAAAAGCTACTGAAGTTAATTTTTTACAGGATTCTGATTAAATATCATGCTACTAGTAAATCTGATGTTAAAATACATGATAATATTAATATTTATATTTTTTTCTTTTGTTTGGTCACACCCGGCTGCATTCAGGGGTTAATCCTGGCTCTGCGCTCAAAAGTTGGCCCTGGCAAAATCGGGGGACCATATGGGATGTCGGGTATTGAATCTAGGTCCATCCTGGATTAGCAATGTGTAAGGCAAACACCCTGTTACTATTCTATCACTCCAGCTCCCAACATTATTATTTAGAGAATTTATTCTATAGGAAAAGATAATTTTGAGATATGCACACACTATTACTTTCTTTAAGAGAAAAAATGTGTCTTTATAAATGTATGGAAACCAGAAGGATATGTTAATATGGATAACATAAATACATGCACAAACATAATCTCTGAGTAGTTAGATTATAGGTGACTTGTAATATATCATCATCATCATCATCATTAATATTATTATTAATGTTACTGTGTAGGAATAAAATGGAGAACCTCACCCGTGAATGGTAAGTGCTGTACAACTGACCTATATCCCCCCTTTTTTAGTTTCCTTAGTCATTTTTTTCTACTCTTTAGGTTTTCTCCTGTATCATTTTGCAAACTAAACACAAAAAAGGAAAAAAATATAAAGAAACCTTAAAAATATTATAAACTATAAGGTTTTCTTTACTTTCTGTGTGGTTTTAAAATGTGATGTGTTCATAAGTGTGAATTTGTATTCAGTTTTTAAGGATCCAAACATGATTACTGGAAATTAGTTTCACTTTGACAAAATAATCTGTTATGCAAAGAGATAGATACTGCACAAAATATAATCTTCCCAATTTATATCCAATTCCCAGTGGATTCTTCATAGTTTAGCTGAACTGCCTATATGTCATGTAAATATTGTTCAGTAAGTGGAAGAGGGGAAGAATAGAGGGGAAATTAATAGTATCAGATCTTAGCCTTAAAACTCAAGCTTTACTATGAGTACATGTCATCTTATTTGAGGCAAAATTAACCTGGAAATTTGGGGACACAAATATATCAGTTAAGATATTTACTTTGGTATATCCAAAAGATTCAGTAAAATATTTTAAGCCAGAAAAATCTGCAAACAATTAAAGGCTTATGGTTTATAATAAAATGCCAGCAAGTCTGGGAAAATGTTAAGAAATAGACAGTTTGTTGGGACTCAGTTATTGGGAAATCAATAAAATAGATTTGATACTATAAATGAAACTATCATTCAATATATTTGGAAGCTAATAGTTTAGTATTGTTTGTTTTGGAGCCACAACAAGCAGTGCTTAGGACTTACTCCTGGCTCTGTGCTCGGAAATGACTCTGGATGGGACTCATGGAGTGCCAGAGATCGATTAGGTTGGCTGTATTTAAAACAAATAAGCACCTTATCTGCTCTACTATCTTGCACTGTTTTCTGATATTTGTAATGTTTCATAAATGCTTTTTATGCTCACCGAAGTTGAAAACTTGACATTTTAATTTTCTATTCCTTTTGGGAAATAAATCATCCAATCAAAATTGCTTTAGATCTCATACATAAGGGATGTAGCCAAAAGTGAGACCCATTTTGCAGGGTGCGTGTAGGGGGTCACACCCCATTGTACCCAAGGGTTACTATGTAAGAATAAAATTATAAACTCATATGTAATATAGAACTTAATAAATGCCACACTAATGTGAACTCTTGAAAAGAGTTCATCAGTAGAAGAATCAAGCCACAAAGAATTGCATTCTTTTAAGATTTCTTGTACCAAAATTTTTCAAAATATTTCTTGTATTTTAAATGTCAAAAATTTCTTGTACCAAAAATTTTCAAAATAAGAAAATAGAGTGAGTAGATTAGTTATTGCCTTAAGTGGAGTCAGATTAACTTGGGGGCATACATATGACATGTATGTTTATTTGGGGAGGCATTATTTATAATATTCTTTATTTTTCTGGTCATTGGCTAGTTCTGTGTTTTTTTTTAAGATTTTTAATAAAATGAGCAAAGTCAATTTATAGTCATATCACAAACAAAACATGAAGAAATTAAAATATTTGGAGACATTAAAATGTTTCAGTTGGGAATCAGGTTGTTACTCTAGTTAAGTTATGATTTTATAATGATTCAGATAATTCCTAAATTTTCTCAATAAGTTATTCTTATATTTGTTTTTCACTTTCCAGCCCATCAATATTTGGCATTGCATTCAATAATTTCATTCCTAATCTTTTCTAGTTTTAGCCTGGTGATAACCACCTTAACTGGAGTTGAAAATCCAAGTAGAGAACTGTATTCTTGACTGTAGTCATAATTGTACCTTTCCCTAATAGTCTAAGTATCCATTGAACTGTGTATAAATGGGCGATGGTATGATGTGTGTCTATGAGTCTCTCAAAAAAAAAATAGAATGAGAAAGTGAAGAAGAGGATCAGTTTGAGATATATAGGACTGGGATACCTACCTCAAAATCTAGCTCCAAGGTTAATTCTCAAATCAGATGCTCAGCTCAGGCTTCAACACCTCCCTAAAGATCCTTGAATCCTTAATCATCATCAATCAATGGCACTCCAAGAAATGGCTCAATAAATGTCAGCCCTTCTGCCACTGGTATGCTGCTCTTTTCCACAAAGATTGCTCCGGTTACTACTTTATTGATCTTAAAATACCTTCTGGGTATTGAATTCTTGGACCTCTTTCACCGTCTCCCTACATGATTTGGCATCCATTCCTCAGTCTACGATTCCCAACAACTCCAATCTGCATGCCATAAATGTCAGAGATGATATACTGGTGCCAAATATCCTGTAGGAAATAGGTGAAACACTATTTCTACAAATGAAGAAAATAAGGCTCGACAAAACTCTGGGGAATTCAGCAAGACTCCTCTTTCCACTGATGCCCCAGGGTGGAGAGAAAAATGGCATTATGTTTGAAACGAATTGTTTGGAGCTGGCTAGTCTAAAACCCATTTGTCCTTTTTGATACCACTTAAAAGAAACTACAGAGGTAAGTGAAATGATGTAGTAGAAGTTAAATTTCAATATAGAAGATATTTCAAAAAGATACTTCAAACAAGATACTTTCCAAAGAATATACTTCAAAAATATGTTTGAAGTATTGAGTATAATATGATCCACACAGGGTATGTGTCAGAGATTCTTCCAGATTAGCTGGCAATCACAGAGCCAGTCTATAATGAATTTTATCCATAGCACTAGAATCTCTACATAGTGTATTCACAATATACTCTGTTTTGTGCACTCTACACATACTATGTTATTACAATTTACAGTAATATATTTTCTGTCAAAAATAAATAAACCTATTATAGTGATGTTTAGTTCAAAGACGCATTTGGATTCACATTGTTCTCAATTTAAAAAAAAATTCTGTTTCCCAATCCCTTTAGAAATTTTTCTAAGTAATTGTAAACAACTGTTTTTTTTGTTTGTTTTTTTTGTTTGTTTGTTTTTGGGTCACACCTGGCAGTGCTCAGGGGTTACTCCTGGCTCCATGCTCAGAAATTGCTCCTGGCAGGCACGGGGGATCATATGGGGCACCGGGATTCAAACCGATGACCTTTTGCATGAAAGGCAAACCTCTTACCTCCATGCTATCTCCCAGGCCCCAAACAACTGTTTTTAAGGAATTTTTTTGTTCAACAATCAGAAGGAAAGTGCCAAGAACATTTACCAGCCTCCTCTCTTTTTTTTTTTTTTTTGCTATGCAGACTATTTACCTGTTTAATCCTGACTTCTCAAGAGTCAGTAAAAAAAAAAAAAAAAAATCTCTTGTTTCCTACAGACTATTTTTGAGACAGAAAATAGCAGTTTTCACAATCCTATTTTATTTTATAATTTATCAGAACAATGAAGTTGGAAGTGTGCTAGTTTTGGATACAGAGAGAGGGAAACTAAGTCTTAGAGAATTTCTCTTCATTTTGTGTTACATGGCCCAGTATTATGAAGATGATCAGAGCTGGTGACTTGTCAGAGAAGCCCTGTAGTGCATAGGGCCCTGTTTTGAAACTTGAATTGCTCCCATTCTACAAACATTAGAGCTAGTTATGGTAGGGAGAACTCACCTGTGTTATAGGGCCTTGGAAGATCAGTGCAAGAGTAAATCGGCAAAGTAGGAGAAAAATTCTTTCTGGCAAGAATCCCAGGGTTTTCACATAGAAAATATAGGACACATTTTGAGTGCTTGTTCTTATAATTTCCAGCCTTTGATAAAAATGTGAGTACAGGGATGTGTTTCAATGGCATATGGATCTAAAATGTAATGATCTTGACAAATGAAGACTTAGCATTTATGCATTTGTTTGGTATATAAAAGGAATAGGGAAAATTTGTAGGGACATCTGTCAGTTCTACATAATGGTTTTCATTCTAGAGGACACATTTCTGTATTCTGAGTTTTACAGAGTG
>PVKC010002405.1:27005-43777 GCA_004027635.1 Crocidura indochinensis
TTTTTTTTTTTTTTTGTTTTGTTTTTTAGGCCATGCCTGACGGTGCTCAGGGTTACATCTGGCTATCTGCTCAGAAATAGCTCCTGGCAGGCATGGAGGACCATATGGGACGCCGGGATTTGAACCAGCCACCGTGGATCCTGGGTCTGCTGCTTGTAAGGCAAACACAGCTGTGCTATCTCTCCAGCCCCGGGTCTATTTTTTAATCAATGAAAAAGAATTACAACTACTGAAGATGATGTTAGCAATGAAAAATTTTAATTAAGATATTTATACTTTTATATATACTATAATACATTCAGTGCAGTAAACATTTTTAAGTAAGCTGTGGAACCAAATAATTCCTGTGGTCTGTATAATAGAAATATTTATTCTATTGTAGTACTCAGAATGAAACCTCAGTAGCTCTCAGGTGTGCCATCAGTGTGAAGCTTATTTCACCTAAAGATCCATGAAGAGCATTTTGTGATCCATTGGTAGCCAAATTTGTCTTCAAATTTAGATGTTTTTCTTATATTTTATGACTATAAATGATTCTCCCTCAAATCAAACATCTTCTCAGATTTTGTTTTTGTTTTTGTTTATTTTGTTTTTGGGTCACACCTGGTGGCACTCAGGGGTTACTCCTGGCTCTACACTCAGAAATTGCTCCTGGCAGGCTCAGGGGACCATATGGGATGCCAGGATTTGAACCACTGTCCTTCTGCATTCGATGCAAATGCCTTACCTCCATGCTATCTCTCAGATCCTCAGACTTATATTTGTAACTAAGTAGAGAGCAGTAGTTGTATGAATCCCATCCTCTTTAGAACATTGAGACATGTCTCCTCTTCTCTCACACTCTGATGATCACTTACACAAAATCTTGTTTTATTATTAGGAAATAAAAATAATTGATCATACTGTGTTTTGGTTTTATGAGAAAAAATTCCTTTTATGTGGACACCTCTTCCCAAGTCAGCCTAATCCTGAAGCTGAGCTAATTCCTCAAGCATAGAAATTTGTTTAAATTAATTGATGAAATTGGAACAACTGTAAGAAATTATGTCAAGTAACTTAATTATTTTTTAAAATTTATTCCTCCTCGAGTACCCCATAACCATTCCTAATTCAAAAATTATTTCAAGCCCTCTGCATAGTTTCATAGTGAGTGTCTATTTTTTTTATGGAAACCAAGATCCTTCGAATGACCTTCATGTATATCTATGATTTTGCCCTCACTCACATCTGTGGTCTCCCCAAACCCCCAATGAACTCAGTTAAACACTGTTTGCCATTCTTTGGATTTGTTACTCCCTTCACCAGGACCCTCTTTCCAGAGAGCCACACACCTTAGATCATATTTTTGCTCAAATGTCACCATATTGTGGTTCTGATATGCAATTCTTTGGTGATCATTAATATGGAGCACTTATGTATGTATTGTTGGGAAAATAATGTATTATTTATTATTATCAATTAAGTATATATTAGTTTTTCAGATCCTCTGCCTGGTATTCACATTGACAAGTTGGACTTTTTATTTTTATTTATTTTCTATGGTTTGGTTCTTTGCAATAGCACTTTGGTAAAAACAGAATAGAATGGTGGTTGCCAAGAGATGGGAGCAGGGAATAATGGGGAGATGTGATTAAAAGGTACAAATTTTAGCTATAGCTGGTATAATCAAATGTATCATGTGGTGACTAAAGTAAATAAGAAGGTACAGTATAATTGAAAAATTAATGAGGATAAAATGTGTTTTATACCAAGTAGGAGTAAACTATGAAAGATAATTGATCAACTATCTCAATTTTAGTAATTATTCCATGATGTCTAGCAAATAGGTGTATGTATCATATTGTACGATTTAAATATATGCTGTATGCCAATATATTTGTTAATTAATCCTCAATAATATTGGAAAAATGTGTCATCTTGTTGAGATTGTCTTACCTAAAGCATCTGAAATTTTATGCCACACCTCCAATTGCATTTCCTCATGATTCCTTTTTTATTCCCATAACCTCTGCCAGTATCTATCTAATACAGTATTTTACATATTAATTTATTAACTTCTTTCCCTTCTATACTCTAATGTTCCTCAAATTTGCCACTTGAACTTTATATTTGCAACCCTACAAATAAATTATTGCATTTGTCAAAGACAAATGTATCTTCATGGAGAGGGAGAAGCTTCTGTGCCAACTCTGAATTCTTTCCTTACACAGGTGTAACTATGCCTCCCATGTTATCTAATAGTCTGTTTATGAGGTACCATAGTAAAAACTAAGTCAACCATCCCATGCAAATAAAAATAGTCACTATGGCAGGGTTCCCAATCTTATTTCTATAGATATTTTGGGCCAGTATAATTATGGTTGAGCAGAGTAAGATTATTCTGAATATTATAAGATATAAAACATTAATCCTGACCCCACTGTACTCAATATATCAACAATCTTCACACCCCAAACCTCTCTCCATGCTCTCCCCCTAGTTTTGACAACTGAAATTGCGTAGACACTACAATAAGTCCCTATCTTTTAATTTTATTATCATTGATTCCGTACTCAGAATTCTGTGAAGAAACATTATAGTAGTAATTATAATATTCACCACTTAAATTATTTAACACATATGATATTCAATAAAATACTTGCATTGGATATCTTTTTAAATTACTTTATTTAAACACAATGGTTAAAAGGTTTCTGAAAATAGTATTTTCCACAGAATCAAATTTCATGATTGAGTCTTAACTACGCAATGTGAAACTCCCTTTACTAATGCAAATTTCTCCTTCAGCAATGCATCATTTCCCTGCCATACTCCCCACCGCCTATTTATGGGGCAGACATTTTTTTCTTCTTTCCTGTCTCTCTTTTCTTTTCCTTTCTAGATACTATTGCTTTAAATATTATCTTATTTTGCACCCAATTCTTGTAAAAGTGGACATTTCCTCATGAATTGAGAGGGAAAATGTGGAGGGTACCAAGAACAGTCGTATGAACATTGAGTGGAAATAAAAAATGATCAAACTCAAACACCAAAACCAAAGTCAATATCACCAGAATCAATACCCAATATACAACAAGCCATGCACAGAGAGGAGCGCTTAACATTAGCAGATGGGGGAGGGGCAAGAGAGGAAAATATGGGATGCATGATGGGAATAAGGGTGAGGGAGGACAACATTGGTAGTAGGAATGACCCTGATTTATTGTCACCATGTACCTTAAATATTACTGTTACTGTAAAAGATTTGTAATTCACTTTGGTCACAATAAAAATATTTTAAAAATTTATTCACTACTAAAAATAAGTGAACATTTCCAACTATCATTGTTATAGTGATTCCTTCTGTGCCCTAAAGCACTTCCTCACTATTTGTAGAAAGCATCTACCATAGAGTGTCCTCCTGGCTTTCATCTCTCTCTTGCTTTGGGATAATAATAATGTTATCCTTTTATTTTTCTTATATTCCACACATGAGTAAGATTAGTCATGTCTATTCCTCTCCCTGACTAATTTCACTCAGCATATTACTTTCCATACCCATTATGTATAAGCAAATTCATGACTTCATTTTCATAACAGCTGTATAGTATTCCATTTTGTAAATGTACTATAGTTTCGTTTTCACACGTATGTTCTCAGACACTGGGTTATTTCCAGATTCTGGCTACTATGAATAATTTGTGATGAATATAGGAATGCAAAGGTATTTTCTACATTGTATTTTGGGGCTTCTAGGGTATATTCCCAGAAGATGTATTACTGGGTCCTATGGAAGCTCAAATTTTAGTTTTCTGAGGAATGTCCATATTATCTACATTTAGGCAAGATTTAGACAAGCAGTGAATGAAGTAAGTACCTTTCTCACTTCATTCCCATCAACACGGGTTTTTGTGTGTGTGTGTGCTTTATTTTTATTTTTATGTGTGCCAGTTTATTTGGTATGCAATGGGTATTTCATTGTAGTTTTGATTTGCATCTCTCTGATGATTAATGATGTGGAGCATTTTTTCATATGAATTTTGATCAGCTTTATTTCTTCTTCTAGGCAATGTCTGTTCATTTCTTCTTCATATTTTTGAATGGGGTTAGATTTTTTTCTTGCTGAGTCCTATCAGTGCCTGGAAGATCTTAAATATTAATTATGTATCTGATAGGTATTAGGGTGAATAGTTTCTCCCATTCTGTGGGTCTTCTTTGTCATTGTTTCCTTTGAGTTGCAGAGGCTTCTCAGTTTAATGGTGCCCCACTTGTTTATCTCTGCTTTCACTGGCTTGTGAAGATGTTTAGATGCTTTTAGTTCAGTGTCATAAGTGTTCAGCCTACATGTTCTTCTGTGTACTAGATGGTTTCAGGTCTTGTATAAAGGTCAATGATTTTTTTTTCTTTTGTGCATGGAGTTAAAAAGAGGTGAATTCACTTTTTTTCCATGTAGCTGGCCAGTTTCCCTAACACCTCGTGTGAAGAGGCTTTCCTGACTCCACTAAATATTTCTTGTTCCTTTTTCAAAGAGAAATTGATCATTTGTCCGAGGCTAAATTTCAGAATATTCAGGTCTAGTCTATTGATCTGAGACTCTGTCTTTATTCCAGTACCAGCTGCCCTAATGACTTTATTGCTTTACCATACAGTTTGAAGTTGGGGAATGCTCTGCCTCCCATCTCCTTTTTCTCAAGAATAGCTTTGGCTATTTATGGTTTATTTTTCTATAAAAATTTTAGGAGTTCTGATCTATTTCTTTGAAAAATGTCATGGGTATTCTATAGGGATTGCATTAAATCTGTACACTACTTTGTGAAGTATTTTCATGATCTTAATTCTCCCAATCCAAACAGGAAGTGTGTTTCCATTTCCTGCACCCTCTTTTATTTCTTGAAGCAGCACTTCATCATTTTCTTTGTATAGCTTTTTTACATAGTGAAACAGGGTGGTTACACTATTGTCTGGGTACAATAATCTTAGTTCAAAATGGCTCTTTTGATTTATTTTTAATTTTCTATTCAAATTAGAATTGAGTAGGAATTTTTCCTGCTCCAGGCTTTCCTCAGTTGTCTCAGCTCTAATTCTCAAAGCAGATGCTTTTTCTGCCACCTGGAGAGCAATAAAACTTTTTCAGAGTTGTCACCTCAATTTCAGAGTCTCCAAGTGTTAGAAAGTCTGCGCAGAGTTCTAAACAATAATATAAAAGTTGACTGTTGAACAGAAAATACTTCTATCCTTTACTAGCTACCTCAACTTTATCCTTTAGAAAAAAGCTCCCAGTATTTTGAGGAGACAGTTAACAAACACACACCATGGTGGCTGGTGACTGATGTAAGTCATCCAACTAGAATCTGAGTGTAGCTTTGGGATACTTGGTTGTAAAAGTAAGTATGATTGCTTTTTTTACTCTTGTTTCAGTTTCTTTATATTTCATTTAAGCACAATATTTGCAATACTAATAATAGCAGTATTTGGGGTCTACAGTGTTCCTGCATCACACCCATTATTATGCATCAATTTCATCAAATTATCTCCCATTTTCCATACCTCATCATGCCCTATTGGCAAAATTCTGTAACATTACTTACAAAAACTTTTATCACTGGCATTTTTTATTTCAATATTCTATTTCATTATATTCCACATATGAGAGAGGTCATTCAGTATTAGAAAATCTTCCTCCTCTTAAAAGCAATAACTCTATTCCAATTTTAACTCACTTTACTCAAATGTGCCCAAAACTGTCATTCATTTAAATTTTCCCGTAACTGTCTTGTTGCTAACAGAATGCACCATTCTGGTTAGTGGAGAAGTGGAGATAGGACAAAGGCAATCCTGATTTCTCAGCAAGCCACTTTTCCATTTGTTTTTGTTTTAAATCATATCTTTCATGCATAGTTACTATCAAACTTAGCTCCCCACTTAGGTGGTTCTTCACTATTTCCAGAAGATTCATGTATAACAAAAATCCTGGGACACTAAGATAACATGATCTATATACAGTCATCTATGACCAATATACAACCTGCTCTAATGGTTGTCAATATAAGACTCTTTCCTGTAAAATCCATCCTGGTGTGTGGATGCCAATAGACATTGAAACTCATATGTTACCATTTAGCAAATGGGAGTTCCTGGATCCCATATATATCCCATTTGCAGATACAGATTCAATCCTTCACTACTATGGTCTGCAAGTCTTGTCAGAATGAATAATTCCTGATTTCAGAGCTAGGAGTTAGTCCTCAATACTGTTGGGTGTGTTGAGTGTGCTGCATCCAAAATGATAGATGATAGATAGATAGATAGATAGATAGATAGATAGATAGATAGATAGATATAGAGAAAGAGAGAAAGGGAGGGTAAAGTTTCTCTATAAGTATCTTTGAAGAGAATTAGATAAAATGGTGAGTAGAATATCTGCTCATAAGAAACATGATGGATATACTAAAAATTGCCTCCCAACAGAGAAACTCTGTACTCAGTGTTGCTAATAGAATTTCAGTAACTGGGAATATTTGCCCTCGATCTGCTGTCATTAGTGAGAAATGTTGGAAAAATACTAAGAAAAAAAAATGATTCTATCACTAGTTGATAAGTTTGGATTTTTTGACTCTGATAGTACTCAAAGTAAGCAAAAATGGTTCCATATACAAAGTGCAGGCAAGACTGAGTGAGGAGTTCAAAAGCAAGCATTCCTTCCCACTGCACAAGATTTTGTTTATTTTTGTTTTTTATTTATTTATTTTTGTAGGATGCATGTGTCCCCCAACTGGCTGTGCCTACAAGCTGTTTAATCCATCACTGACAAGAAACTCTAGCAGCAGCAGCCAGTCTGTCCCAACCATTGGAACTACATTTCTAGGCAGAAACCAGACATTAAATATTTAGTTTCAAATCAACACTTAAAACACCTCTAGGGATTGTTTTAATGTGCTGGGAGACCAAGATCCTATCAATAAAATTACATGAATAGAAATTGCACACCCAAAAAATTAAATAAAATCTTCAGATAAAATTATTTTAATCAAAATTGAGTTTGTTTTCTTTTCTGCTTCCCAAGCACAAATGTGTACTAATCATCCACTAATTTACTTAATTAAATGCCTAAAATCTTCTATAAAATACTCAGTTACATGGAATTAGTCTAGACTAGCTGCTGATGATATACAGACACTTAAGTGGCCATCTTTCCTCAAGAAACTCACAGTTCTTTCAGATATGCAGCCCTCTGAATGAGTGCTGAAGTCAGCATCTCATCATAGACTTAAGGACAGTTCTCCCTGCTCCCTTACTGTATTTATCTTCATTCCCAATCCTTACCACCTATTCTCTCAGCAATTCTGTTTTTAAGTTATATACTCAAAAGTAGTCAAGGCATGGGGCCCGGGAGATAGCATGGAAGTAAGGTGTTTGCCTTTCATGCAAAAGGTCATCGGTTCGAATCCTGGTGCCCCATATGGTCCCCCGTGCCTGCCAGGAGCAATTTCTGAGCATGGAGTCAGGAGTAACCCCTGAGCACTGCAGGGTGTGACCTAAAAACCAAAAAAAAAAAAAAAAAAGAAAAAAAAAGTAGTCAAGGCAATGATTTATTTAATGTTCATAGAAAAATACTTAAAATAGCCAAACGTTGCTAACACCCTATTTGTCCATCAATAGATAAATTGATAAGCAAAAACATGACACATATGTAAATATAAGTAATTATATTACTTCACTTTTTGTAAAAGGAGACTGATTTGTGCTTCAACATGGATGTAACTTGATTGCATTATGCTAAATGAAATAAACCGAATGCAAAAAGGCAAAGATTGCATAATTCATTCTACTTTCATGAAATAGATGAGTCAATGTGAATTACACAAAGTAAAATGGCACTTACCTAAGGCTGATAAGAGAATAAGATAGGAAAATTTGTGTATACTGTGTAAAACATAGTTTAATATTAAAAAGTTCTTAAAATATTTGTTGACGGTACTTGTACAACAGTGTGAATATATTTAATGTCACTAATGATAGTTAAAATGGCTTAGTAACAAAGTATCTATATTTTATTATCATCAAAAAAGGAAAGGTAGAATATTCAATGAGTCATCAGTTGAAAATCAATGGCATTTTCACTTGCAAGCCAGATGTTTTGCGTCATGTAGACATGGCCAAAGTGGTTTGATGTATATGATGAAGGATTTGGGAATTGAAACCAGGACTCTGAAGCCTCAAGTGACTGCAATAATTACTGCATTTCATTTCCTGTATAAAAGGAAAATTGAGTTTAAGAACTTAAAGCAATATTCCAATGGACTGTGATTAATTGTCCCTCATGCATTTAAATGGAACTCTTCATTACATTCGCTATTGTTCTGTGAGAGTAATTAAGGAAGTTTTCACTATAGAAGTCATTCATATGCAAGTCCTCATTAAAAAGGGGCCAATTTTTGTTCAGTATTTAATGATATTTCAAATGTAGAACATTTTAATCCACAGTTTGATCATGAACAGACAATTTCAACAGACAAAAGGAAGAATCAGGCCTGGAGCAAACTCAGGCTTTCATGTCAGCCTGTTATTATTCATACAATCTTACTTAATTTTCTTAGTGTCATATATTGTATGTGTCATTCTTTATATTTTTATAAAGGACTCTCAGATAAGTTAAGTAATTATCCCTAAGCTCTACTAATTTTAGATGGGAAATACAAAAGCAGTACTTTGTTTATTGATACCAAATCCTTTAGTGCTTTTCTGAACTGTGCATATCGGCAGGCGATAAAAATCTTGGCTTACTCTGTGTTGTTATTAAGCTATTCATTTAATTATATAGTCATTCAGTCAAGAGACAACCCTTGCCCACTTGCTTATTATTGTGTGATAAGTTCTGATGATAAAGACATGAGATATGAGGCATGAGATAGTATTATGTTATCTCTAGGAAGATCAATGTGAATAAATGGGACCAGAAAGTAAAAGATTGACTTGACTTACTGTCAAATCAATTGACCTACTATTGAGGACTAATTAGGAAGGAAAGAATACAAAGGAATCATCTCATCCCAGACACTTCTTAGGAAAAATAAGGATGAATAGGAGTTCCCCCGCCCGCACTAACAAAAAGTATATAAATCAGGTGTTTTATTACAGCAAAAGAACATAAATTTCCTAACTTGTACTTGAATAAATAAGAGTAGCAGTGGTAAGGACTTTTTTTTTTTTTTTTGGTTTTTGGGCCATATCCAGTGACGCTCAGGGGTTACTCCTGGCTATTCCCTCAGAAGTCGCTCCTGGCAGGCACGGAGGACCCATATGGGGAACCCGGGGATCGAACCGCGGCCCGTCCTAGGTTAGCGCAGGCACCTTACCTCCAGCACCACCGCATGGACTTTAATTTTATGCTATGACAAATAATAAAAGAGTGCCTCTGATGTTCTTATATAAGAAAAATTATAACAAACACCAAGTTCAGATAAACGATTCATTTCGGAGACCAAGATAGAGGGTTTCCTGACAAATATAGGGAGGATAAAATGGTAGTTGCTAGGGTTATCATAATAAATTCTTATAAGCATAGTGGATTAAAAACACAGATATTTATTCTCTATAGTTATTTATTGTCAATAGTTATGAGTTAGATATCCAAAATCTAGTTGTTATCAGGGCAAAACTTTCTTTGACACTAGTAGAATTATCTGTTTCATATATTTCTTTTAGCTTCTAGAGTTATTGGCAATTCTTGATGTCTTCTGGATTTTGGACACATCACTAGTGGTTTTCTCCATTAGCACCTGTCCCTTTTCCTCCGCTGTAAGTGCATCAATTCTATATGAACTTACAAGACATTTGCAAGAGACTTTTTGCAAGGACTTCATCTTAACTTGATTACAGCTTTAAAGGCTAGATTTTCAAACAAAACTACATTCACAGGTTACAACTTGAATATACAATTTTGGAGAAGTATACAAGTAAGTCCACAATAGAATCAGCTGAAAAATGAGAAGAGTTGTTCACTTGATAAATGACAAGGAAGTGAGCATAGACATGGAAAAAGTGAATTATCATGAAAACTTAAGCTGAAATGGGAGAATAAGGCACCCTAAAGTTCATGATACCTGTGCTTAGTTAATGTGCTAACCAAAGTGTTAATATAAAGAAGAAATTGAAGGGGATATAAAAGAATGTGACTTTCCATTTTAGTCATTTTAAGAAGTAAAGTAAGTCATGATGTTGCTTTATACTTTCGAAGAAATATGCCAAAAGACAGAGAGAAAGAGAATAAAACAATGTGCATTACAATTTTTATAAGGGACAGTGCTTGATGGAGTGGAAAGAACCTTAACTGTGATATACCTGACAATGCTGTTACTCTTTTCACACATTGTAAGATCTAGGATCCTTATTGTCCCTCTTGCTTAGCTTAGCTTAGCTTCCATGAAGAGCTATTGTAAGAACTAGAAATAACAAAATTTGAGGTGTGTTGTAAGTTACCTACAGTAATTATTCAATAAACATATCTCTACTCAAACAGTAAGATCTGTCATTATGTAAATGGGAATGGGGGTGCAGGTTTCTGGAGCCCACGTTGGTAAATATACAGTGGAAAGTCAAGATGCCCAGAACCACAGTCTCCCTAGACTTGACACCAGGGATGAGTACTATATTTTACAGAATGTGTGTGCATTTATTTTTCTCTTTGAAAACATTGTCTCTTTAGACCAAACTTTTGAATCAAACAAATTTTTTATTCAGAGCCTCTTTGACTTTTCAGACAGGTGCCTTGAATACATCGTAGGTAATGAAAAAATCATGTTATTAAATCTTCTTTTTTCTATTTTTTTATTTTTTTTGGGGGGTCACACCCGGCAGTGCTCAGGGGTTACTCCTGGCTCCATGCTCAGAAATTGCTCCTGGCAGGCACGGGGGACCATATGGGGCACCGGGATTCAAACTGATGACCTTTTGCATGAAAGGCAAACGCCTTACCTCCATGCTATCTCCCAGGCCCCATTAAATCTTAAAGATGGGGTTATAGTAGAGAATAGGTAAAAGAGAATGCTTGTAACACTGTGAAACTCATAAAGAATCTAGAAGTCCAGTGAGTAGATGAAAAGAATGAAGATAGTAGTTTGAGACAGAGAATTTTGGGTGGAAGAAGTCTCTCAAAGGAAATGTGTGCTGTTTTCAGTTTGTATTTGGATATTTATAGAAATTTTAATTGAAAGTCCATAAATAAGTAGGCAGTGTCTTAGATAATTGAGAGATTATTATTTTAATTCAAATTTAATTATTCCTGCTAAGAAATCTTTGAGTCTTAATGTCATAAACCAGATGCTAGATAAAATAAATTACTACTTTTTTTTTTTTTTTGGTTTTTGGGCCACACCCAGTGACGCTCAGGGGTTACTCCTGGCTATGCGCTCAGAAGTCGATCCTGGCAGGCATGGGGGACCATATGGGAACCGGGGGATCGAACCGTGGTCCGTCCTAGGCAAGGCAGCAGGCACCTTACCTCCTGCTCCACCTCCCGGCTCCCATTACTACTTTTCTTTGGATTATATTAATTTACATGACTGGTTATATTTGTGTTTCTATTTTCTTTGGCTTTGTTTGAGGGCCATACTCCCATGGTACTCTGGTCTATACTCAGGGATCATTACTGGCATGGCTCATGAAGCCATATTTGATGCTGGGAAATATACCTTGATCAGTCACATGCAAGGCAAGTGTCCTACTGCTATACTATCTCTCTAGTCCATGCCTGTAAATGCGATAAAGTGATACGCATTATAATCCTTAAATAATAATTTTGCAAACAACATTAACCAAAAGAAAAAAATATAGAGAAAAAAGGGAGAGAGAGAAGAAAATGTCTGTAACAGAGACAATAGACAGGTGCATAAAAGAAACTGGGGACATTGGTGGCAGGAAATATGAACTAGTGAAGAGATCAGTGTTGGACATTTTCTGTAACTCAATCATGAACAACTTTTTAATTACGTATCTCACAGTGACTCAATTAAAAATTTTATTTATTATTAATAAATTAAATTTAATTAAATTGGTGGCCCCTTTTGGAAACTTTTGTTTTCAATGAGAAGTACAATATGACCTCTTTCATCTTTAGGGTCCTGATTCAGACTCCATGAGCTAATGTAATTTTAATGTCCTTTTAAGTTATATAAGGAAATAAGAGGTCATTATGTGAGAGAAGACAGATTCAACTAACCATTGCTGGCTTTGGATATAGATGAAAGCCTTGAGCCAAGGAATTTGGGAAGCCTATAAAACTGTAAAAGTTATAAAATAAAATAATATATTATCCCCTAGAGTATCCAGAAATAAACAAAATTCTGCCAATATCTTAATTTTATCCCAATAGAAGTATATTTGATCCAATATCCAGAATAGTAATATAATACATTTGTGTGTTAATCCACTACGATTATCATAATTTGCTCTAGCAGCAGTATGAAAATAATGACACCAATTATCCCTTTGAAGTTATTCTTGTATAAACTATAAGGTTTGTGACTAGATTCATTCTACATGGGGTAGTTTTTGGACCATGCACAATTATGCTCATTATTTATTGCCAACATTGTGCTCAAGGATCACCTATGATGTTGCAAAGCAAGGCTCTAGCCTCTATACTATCATTCCTTCTCTAGGTTTATTCTTTACACTAATTAATTTATTGTTATAGTATCATTATTTAAAACTACACATTTTCATTAGTTTATTTAATTTAAAGAAAATGCATAACATAGTATAGTTGATAATAATACACCTGCTTCCAGATAAGTGAGAGCAATTATTGAAGAAAAGTAGAAAGAAAAAAGAAAATGGAATAAAGAAGGAAGGAAGGAAGGAAAAGAGAAACAAAGAAAGAAGGAAAAGAGAACAGAATAACAAGCACATCTGTGAAAATTGTTGTATAGCCAATGAAGTCTTTAATGCAATAGTAGAAGGTTTAGAATGCTCTTGTTACTGGGTATTTATTTTTTTAGGGATGACAGCATTAAAAAATGAATATGCCTAGAAAATCAAAATAATATTACTGACACTACAATTTTAGGGCATTTACTTGGCTGGCAGGTTTCCTTGAAGAAGAAAGATATAGGGGGAAGATGACCCCACTCACTCCAAAAAGCCCTGGGATTATCAACCCCAAATCAGCATGTCTAGAGTGTGGTAATATTGGTGTCCTCGCAGGAAATTGCAGAGGGTCAATGATGAGGTGGGGCCATTGGAAATGGTGATTCTGGTTGATGGAGACAGTAAGTACGACTTTGGCAGGGTGGGGTCTTGACTTACCTCTCATCCAAAGATGGCCAGCTTTCTGCTGCTTGAACTAGTGTACTTATAGTCTTTCACAGCTTGTTTTATATCTCTTTCAGAAAAAGAGTGAGTTTATAGAGCATGTGTGGTTTAAACATGAAAACATGTTACAGATGCTAGATTTCCCAAAAGAAGGAAAATGCAAGGGAATGTTGCCTGTACTTGCTCCAAAAAGCGCTGGTGATATCAGCCTCAAAATCTATATACCTGAAGTGTAAAACACTTTTTTTTTTCCATTAACTCACCTGTGTATCCTTTTTTTTTTTTTTTTTTTTTTTGGTTTTTGGGTCACACTCGGCAGTGCTCAGGGGTTACTCCTGGCTCCATGCTCAGAAATTGCTCCTGGCAGGCACGGGGGACCATATGGGGCACCGGGATTCGAACCGATGACCTTTTGCATGAAAGGCAAACGCCTTACCTCCAAGCTATCTCCCGGGCCCCACCTGTGTATCTTTAGCAAAATTGAATATATGTTTCTACTCAGAGTATTATATTCAATTTTCGAAATATTTATTATTTTGCCAATAGTCGATGCTTTTTGGTATGTATATAGTAAGATCTGAAATTAAATAACACGTATTCTTCAAATTATAATTATTTAATATTGTGTGAACTATTATGCATTCTATTCCTTTTTTTTTTTTTTTTTGGTTTTTGGGTCTCACACCCGGCAGTGCTCAGGGGTTACTCCTGGCTCCATGCTCAGAAATTGCTCCTGGCAGGCACGGGGGACCATATGGGGCACCGGGATTTGAACCGATGACCTTTTGCATGAAAAACAAATGCCTTACCTCCCATGCTATCTCCCGGGCCCCGCATTCTATTCCTTTTTATGTAATTTGTCTAAATGCTTGATGAATTTCTAGAATTTTGATTGGGATAACCTTGAATCTAACTGTCAAATATTAGGAGAATCTGGCATCCTGTTTTTCTTTTATGTATTTTTTGAACCACAATCTGGTAGTACTTATACTTAGAAGTGGTTTTTGTGGTTGATGAAGAACTATGTTTAGTACCCTGATTCAAATCAGGGTATTTGCAAGTACATAATCTCCTCTATCTGTCTGACTTAAAACAACAAAATAAAATAAAAAGAAAGTCTTCTGTTTCCTTTATGAGAGATTGTAGAGAATTTATTTATTTATTTATTTATTTATTTTTAAAGTTTGTGAGAAGAGAAAGCACCAATATGCCTATTGTATTATTTTTACTTGCTGGAAATTTTACTAATTTATAACTAATAAATTTATCCCATTTTAAATGAGTTTTGGTTGTTTGCATTTTAAAAATAAACATTTTGTCTTAGTTATCTAATTTGTAAATATGACTTCTTATGACATTGTTTTGTTCATTTAAATTCCATGAGATTTATAATAATAATATTGATCATTTGCATATGTTCTTTACTTTTTAGTCAGTTTTTATAGAGGTTAATCAGTGTTCATGATCTTGTCAAAACTAATTTTATTTTGCTTATTTTGTTTATTGTTTTTCTTTTCAGCTAATTAGATGAAGAAATTTAGGGCAGTATTCAGAGGGTAGTTCTGTACTAGAAAGTGACCCCTGGTTACACTGAAGGTTATATATACCATTGAAATTCAAATGAAGATCAACATGAGAGTTCATGCAACTGCCTTAAGTTCTATACTATTATTCTAGTCCTGTTTTCCTCTAGAAATTCAACTAATCTTTATTAATTTTATATTTTCATGATTTTGCTTTTGCAGTTTCAATTTGCTCTTTTTTGTCTCACTTCCCAAGGGCTACAGTTGGGGTCAAAAGAATAGTAGTATAATAGATAGGTCTCTTGCTGGCAGAAGATCAACCCAGGTTCAATTTTCAGCATCCCATATGATCATCTGAGTCACACCATGAGTGAGGGCAGAGTACACTCTCTGAATGCAAGAGGCGCAGTAAGTCTTGAGCACATCCAATATGGTCACCAAACAAACAAAACAAAACAAAATGGAAATGAAAGTCTAAGCTTAGGTTATGGATTTTAGATCTCTGCTTTTACTTAGAACATAAATGTAATGTGATACTTTTCTGAATCCAACTAATTTTGATAAGTTTTATTTCAATGTTCACTTAGTTAAAATACATTTTTAATTTTGAAATTTCTTATTTCACCCACAGGACATTTAGAAGCATGTGTTTACATTTATAAATATTTGGGAATCCTCCAACTATCTGTAACTAATTTCTAGTTTTATCATATTGTGGTATGGGAACAGTGTATGATATATATTCTTTTAGCTGTAAGGTCTGTTTTATGACCACAATGTGTCTATATTGATGAATATTTCTTCTGAACTTAAGAAGAAACTACATTCTGCTATTGTTGGATGAAACATTCTAAAAAGATTAATTATGTCAAACTGATTCATAGCATTGCCAGGATATTTTACTGGCCTTATTTTTATTAATTTTCTGCCTGTCTGAACTATCAATCAATGACAAAAGGGTGTTGAAATATACAACTATAATAGTGGAACTATCCATTCTCTTAGTTTTATTTTTATCTTTATACATTTTGAAACTCTTTCAGGACATATTTATGATTGCTATGTCACTGTGCAGAATGCCTCTTTTTTATTAAATAACTTCTTCTTAATTCTTATAATTTTTGTCCTAAAGTTTTCCTACTCTTAAATTGACTTAGTTACTCTTTTCCTTTGATTAACAGTATTTAATTGATTTGAATCTTTATATGAAACTGAGATTCCTATAAAAATTTAGAGTTGAACATTTTTTGTAAATTCATTTTGCTCATCTTCATATTGATTTCTTAGATTATTTATAATTAAAGAGATTAGTTAGGGGCTAAAGAGAAATACAGGCAGTAGGGTGCTTTCCTTGCATGCTTCAATCTGAGTTTAAACTCTACCACCTCATAAATTCCTTCAATATTTTTCAAGAGTTAGCTTTTAATACAGAACCAGAAGAAAGTCCTGAGCACAGCTATGTGTGACTCCAAAACAAAAGAAAAGAGAAAAAATACCTATCAGTTATTTATTTGCCTATTTTAAACATTTTGGGGTTTTTTTTGCATTAATTATTGTGCTTGTTTCTTAAAGTTATGCTTTCTATGATTTTACTGTGCAGTTCATAGTATTCCATCAAAATTGTATTTCATTTTCTTGGTGGTAGAGGCAGTACTTGGGTGCCATGGGGACTGCAGTCTCTAATACTTATCCAACTATGTAGGTGGTTCATTGCTAGGAAACAAGAATGCAGAGCTGCTCAGGCTTTCTGCAGGTATGAACTACCAGAGCTACTTGGCTAGTGTTATGGGCTTTCCAGAACTTCAATTAGTGGTGCTGGAGATCTATAAAGTTACACCCACTCTAGTTTATCATGTGCAGGATTAAACTTGAGCCAGGTAGATACATATGCCTAACATTTATATTATCTCCTTGGTTTCTTAACTACTTTTTTTAGCTTACTATTTTATTTATTTATTT
>PVKC010002406.1:0-43641 GCA_004027635.1 Crocidura indochinensis
TACTGTCTTTCTATTTATTTTTCCTCTTTGCTTTATAATTCTGACCTTATTCATTTTTTTTTACTCTCCACCGCACTTGCAGTGTTTGGGAAATGCTATGCAGTGCTGAGGATCTTACTAGCCTTAGATGTATACAGGTCCAGTATTAAAGTTTATACTAATTCACTGGTCACAAATAGCATGTTCACTGGAATTGTCATTGAATATCATTATACAAAATATCAAATAACTACACCCAATGTGTTGGACTCTTATGTATACTGTGGGGAATAATAATTACTATGTTAAGGATGTAAAAAATACATCTAGTAATGACAGGACCTGGTGTTCCTTGTTAAATAAAGATTTATATACCCGCAGAGGAATTGCTCAATGATATGGCCACTCAATTCTGAATTTACTGAGAGCCCTCCATACTATTTTCATAGGGATTGAACCAGAGTTCATGAATGTTTCACTTTAACCTCATTCTTCCAACCTAAGTTGTTCCCAATGATATTGATATGTGCTATTCTCATTAATGCAAGATAATATCTCATTGCCCCTTGATTTGGACTTTCTAATGAATAATGATAATGAACATTTTTATGTGACTATTGTCCTTTTGTTTGTTATTATCAGAGAGGTGTCCATTTATTCTTCTGATATTTTCATGAAAATTTTAGATTTTAGGTTTTTTTTTTCTTGAAAATTTTAGATTTTAGGGCTTGATATTTGAGAGTAATCTGCATGTCCTGGAAAAACATTCCTTCAAAGGGATGTAAGCACATATTCATTGCAGAAGGCACTCTAATAACTAAAATTTGTATTTTCCTAGGTATCCAATAACCGAGGAGTAGATTGTGAAAATATACAATAGCTAGAAAACTACTGTTTTCTAGTTTTCCAGTCACACAAGGAGTAATTCAGTTTTGCAATTCTTTGCAACATGGAAGATACTGATCTATATTATTTTATATAAAGTAATCCAGAAGAAGTATAAATATAGGATGGTATCATTATATATATATATATGTATATATATATATATATATATATATATATATATAGCAATTGCACTAATTTGAATGAGGCAATCCTATGGTTTAAATAGGGATATTTTAGAACCCTTTGCCCTTATAATATAGTAAGGAGAAAGAAACAGAGTGGAAGGGGAAAAGACAGATGTGAAATAATGGAGAACAGAGGTCAAGGGAATTTGGTTGCATTGGTAGTGTTAAGGAAGGACAGAACTAAAATACACAAATCACATAGTTAACAATGCTGATATAATGAGGCCTAAATTTTAGCAATCAATCTTTAAAGTGACCTTCGAAAATGGCAGGAATTGGGGAGGGAGGTGTGTCTTAGATACTAGAGAAAGGAGGTTGACACTGATGGTGGGATTGGTGCTGAAACATTGTAAATGTCTAAAATTCAATTATGAATAATTTTGTGTTAAATAAAAATTAAAAGTTCAAGGTCATTTTTCTGTTTAAATAGTGTGAACATTTTAAGATAGCAGAGCCTTAAAAGATTGAAACCTGTAAAATTATAATTCTGTTTAAATCAGTTTTGAATTCGTAAACAGTTATTTGTGGATAGAAATATCACTAATAGAGTATTTAAGTTGGGATTTAAAAAATTAAATGAGGCATATGTATTTATAGGGAAGACATATTCTAAACAAATAAACCAGCGAGACCAAAGACTGAAAGGCAAGATTCCATTTTCTAAATTTAAGCTATATCAAGGCAGGTACATTGCTGGATAGATGAAAGACTAACCATGGGACTAATCTATAAGAACTCTTTAGGTCTATCATAATCTAAGAAACAAGGATGCTAATTTGAGATGTGGTTAAAATATATCTGAGGATTTTTGGCAGGATAATATTGTTCATATGTTAGATTGTCAGAGGCAAAAAAAGTGAAGAAAAAAAATTTGAAACAATCTTGTTGAGAGATTGCTCTGCTATGTAAATATAAAGAGAGATTTAACTGTTTTTGTCATATACTTTGAAGAATGTTGATACTTGACTATAGTAGTTTTTTAATTCTCTATTTCTCTGTGACATTGTTCTAGTCCCATCTATTTAAATAAAATTTCTATAATGATTAAGTCCCCAAAATATGTTCTACTCCAGTCACACAAATTTTGTTATCTGATATTTTCATATGGATTTTCATAAGCATTTCAAGTTAGTAAATCAGCAAATGTTGAGTATTTTCTCTGTCAAATTTATTTATTCTACTACCATTATTGAGAAAAATATTAGTATTTACATACTGAGGCTAGAAATCTTCATTACTTTATTAAATCTTGTACATACAGTTAGAAATCATATCACTTGATCTAATAATCCCATCTACAGACACTGTTCTTTGTTCATCCAAGCCATAGATTTCTCCCTAGTTATAAAAACTATCTAATTGCTCCTTGAGCTTCAGTTTATGTCAAGTGTTACAGATCAGTATTTATCTAAAATATTTTTATTATTAAGGCTACCCAGTAATAACTCATTGTATTTTTAATAAATTATGAAAATTTGTTTTTTCTATAACATTTAAAAAAATCTATTCTTATACAAACTGTCTTGTGTTCATTAATTCATTTGGTTTGCTATGCAAAATGTAATAACAACTCTTGACAACTTCTATGCAAATAGTATTTGTATAGTTATAGTAGTGTTTACAGATGGCAAAAAACTAAAAAATAATACTTAATAATAAGAGTTCGCCACTTAGTTAATAATTGAAAACACTAATAACAATAAAATTCTTGTTCACCATTATCTTACCAGTTGAATCATAGTCAATACCACATTGTAAGACAATTTAAAAAAATGCAGTGTTTGAACAAATGAGTAGAAAGTGTTTTTTAAAACTCTAGGTATTTCATGGGCAATGAGAATTTTTATTAAGTTCAAATAATGAACTTAATAAATAATTTGATTTGTTATATATACTATGTATCATAATAATATAGAAACAGGCAATACTCTATACATTTTTATTTTATTTTTATTTATTTATTTATTTTTTTGTTTTTTGAGCCACACTCAGTGATGCTCAGCGGTTACTTCTGGTTATGCACTCAGAAATTGCTCCTTGGGTTGGAGGACCCTATGTGATTGGACAACGACTGTCCAACCTAGAACCCCAGATCCCAGACATGGAACTGACACAGGTCCCAGCAACAGCACCAAGAACCAAATCCTCCCTAAGAAATTCTTAATATAGCTCTGGCACCAACTTGCAACAGTTTTGATAATGACATCCTGACACGAGGAAAGGGCAATAACTTGATTTAAGAGAGGGTTGCTCTATCTCATCACCTATTGGTATGATGCAATCAGGAGATAAGACATCCTTTGCTCTATGCAAAAACCAAATTCACTATCTACAGAAGACTGACCTGGACAATCATGGACTAGGCATAACCTATTGGGGGACCAATAAGAAAGTATGTAGCTTAGGTTTTGGCCCAGAATTTATACAAAAACCAAGATCTCTAATCCCAGAGGTCTGACTTTGACAACTGTAATTGAGCAGAATTTGTGGAACCATACTGAAAGACTCTATCCTAGGCTCTGTTCTAAGATCTGAGCAAAAACCAAGACCACTAATTACCGAAGACTGATTACAACAACAGGAATGGAACAGAACTTCTAGAATCGTGTTTTATATACATAAGCAATATCCTAGTCCTAAGTCCTATGACCTAAGCAAATAACAAGATCTCTAGCTACAGAGGAGTGATTTCATCCACAACTGATTAGAGTTCCCTGGCTCCATAAAAAGAACTTAGTGTGCGAAAATGAGCTAGTCTGTAGTTGTTCCCATGGCAGTATACTTAGTCCAAGAGAATTCCCGTTCTAATTTTCCCAATATTTATTGTGCCTTTGCAAAAAAAAAGGGGGGGAGGAGAAACACAAACCTTTTTAAGTAGTTGCTGGTTTGGGGTTTATAATTTTTTGACTCTGTTTTTTTATTTTATCTATTTTGCTTGTTTTGTTTTGTTCTGTTTTGAGGGGGCTTGTTCTTTTTTATTGTAATTTTTGTGCTTTTGTTATTACTGTCCTATTGTTTTTTGTTTTTGTTTGGCTTTTGGTTTGTGTGTTTGTTTGTTTTGCTTTGCTTTGTTACCCTTTTCTTCTTTGTTCCCTTTCTCCTTCTATATGGAAATTTATAACACCTAGACTGACTCCTCCTAGTTCCTTTTTTTTTTTGTCTTTTTCTCCGTTTGTTTTTGTGTTCTTCTTCCTTTTCTTTTCGTATATCTCCAACGGAATCACATTACTGGAATCATCTTGTTCAGCCTCACAATTTGAGGGGAGAAAAATGGATGGTACAGTCAAATGAACGTTTAGTGGAAATAAAGAAATGATCAGATTTAAACACCAAACCCATAGTCAATGACAACAGAATTGATATCCAATTTACAACAAACTGTACAAGTGGGGAGCTGTTACACTAGCATTATGAGGGTAAATAAGGGAGATATGGGATACATGCTTGGAACAGGGTGGAGGGAAGACAACACTAGTGGTGGGAATGGCCCTCATTCATTGTCACTATGTGCCTTAAATATATCTATGAAATAATTGTAATTCATTTTGACCACAAAAAATTTTTTAAAAATTAAAAAAAAGGAATCACTCCTGGCTTGGCGACCATATGAGATGCCAGAAGATCAAGCCACAGTCCATCCTAGGTAAGTGTGTGCAAGGCAAAGCCTTACTCTTGCGCTTCTGCTCTGGCCCCAATTTCTTTACCTTTTAAACTCATGATTCAGATATTATTATGAAACTATGAAATGCCTTCAATTAGCTATAGTTTTTACATGGTTTTATAATAGCACCGAATCTTAGATAAATTCAAATTCTGGTAGATTTATCTATAAAATATTAATTATTTTCAGTTAAATAATTTTGAGATGCACTTATGCTTTTGAGGCAATGTTCAATTTATTGATATTATAATATTAAATTCCTAGCTAAAATATTATCTCATAAACAGTCATATATTTAATAACATAGTCTTCTCTTTGAGTAAATAATTTTGTTTTAAAAATAACCATTCCTTTATATTTAGACTTAGAAACAAAATCATAGTAATAATTTGAAGGGCTTTTAAAGTGAAATTAGATAGTCTTAACATTATTTTTTACTTGTAATAAAAATCTGCTTTCTATTTTTATTTATCTCCATATCAGCAGATATTATGAATGAAATCTATGATAAATAGTCAAGTTGACCCAGTCTTTATGTCTCGGATATTAGAAATATCTGTTAGCATAAGGTAGCAATTAATTGGAAATGGGTCCATTTATTGGACCAGGATAGAAAAAAAAATCTAGTTAAGTTGTATTTCATGAGAACTTTGTATAATTACATGATACAAGTTTGGGAGCTGTAATAATTAAAGATATACTTTGTTATCTCAAATGATTCATAATCTAATAGGAAACAAAGTAATATTTTAGGGACATTGTTTAGTAAGTAGGACATAAGTTGGAAAAGGTCTCAATCTCAAAGAGGAAACTAACTCCTTGAGGATAGGAAAAGCTCAGAATAATATTAATATTTTAAAAGTATGATAAAAATAGAAAAGATAAGTAAATAAAGATAACCTCTGCATCTTAAACAATTAAATGAGCTTGATTAATCAACCTAGAAAATGACATGTTTTCATGACTGGTTAGAATGTGGAGCTATTGTAAGATAGAAAATAGCTTCTAAAAGATAGCGTTTCAAAACCAAGCAATCTTCATATCTGGAAACTTGAGTTGTAGACCAAAGGCATCTTCATAAGGATATTTTTGTCTTAGCTTTTTTTAATTAGAGTGTTATGAGAAATCTTCTAGTCTCCAGCCGCCCACTTTGGAAAGGAGATAAAATTCAAGTTACAAGATATCACAGGCTTTTATTGGTTTTTTATAGCACTACTCTTTTAGTTTAAATATTTCTTCTTACATTGTCTTCATTCAAATATTAACAAGTCAGGACATACACTAAAAATGATACTTGACTGTTTCAAAGACTGTAATAATAAGATTATACATTTCAACACATGCATATGACACCTTCAAAAAAGAATTTCAATCTGTCTTTAATAATCGCATTAGAAAAAATGAAATTTAAACTCCTCCTTTTAGTTTTCTCATGCTTTTTGAGAAAGTATGCCACACTTAAATTGAAAAGTATCCTTTGATCTTTAGAGAGTACAGGTATTCTGTACCTCATTTATCTTTAAAACAATGCAACATGTTTGTTTTGTCATTAATACTAATCCTGCTTTGATTTCTTTGAACTGTTGGCAACAGGTAATTCAGGATAAGTCTTTTCTAGACAGATATTGTTCTTTGCTAGATGATGAAATTTTTCTGGTGTTAACACCTATAAAGCCTATCTACTTTTTCTTTCCTCTTCTTATTATTGGATATATTGTTAGATTGCATTCAGGAAACAAATATAATAGAGTATTTGAATAAAGAAGCACATACTAATATAGAAAGATTCTGAACTTTCTTTTTTTTGGTTTTTTTTTGTTTTTGTTTTTTGTTTGTTTGTTTGTTTTTTGGGTCACACCCGGCAGTGCTCAGGGGTTACTCCTGACTCCATGCTCAGAAATTGCTCCTGGCAGGCACGGGGGACCATATGGGGCACCGGGATTCGAACCGATGACCTTTTGCATGAAAGGCAAACGCCTTACCTCCATGCTATCTCCCGGGGCCCACGAACTTTCTTAAGAAAAGAAGATAAAAATTTCTATAAAGTAATCCATTTTGGTCAAAATACAAATTATTAATTAAAATATTTCCATAAAGTTAAACCCAAACTTCTAGGATAAAACTTGCATATCAGCAAATGAAAATAAAAATAAATTATTTATTTGACCTTTTTATTTGACATTTGAAGCCAAGTTGTCTTGCAGACATATTAAAACTTTCAACAGAGGTTCGAGCCCACCCAAGGACACCAAAACAAACAAAAAAAACCAAAACAAACAAAAACAAAAACAAAACAAAAAACTTTCAACACAAAATATTTTACAAATAAATTTTATTTTATCTTAATGAAACAATAACTTGGCAAAATGCACAATGGTAAGTACGGATAAATATATTTTATACTTTCTATTTATAAGTATTCCTATTTATCATAGCAAAATGCTAATAAGTTTCAAAATTAAATATTATTTATACTGAAGATTTCCCAGGCATTATATATTTGGCAAACACCTGGGAAGCTTCTAGATATTGCATCTGGTAGGTGTAGACAGAATGCATTACATTGTCTACTAAGCATGTGTGATTGCCAAAGCTTTGATATAACAAGTACTTATTTCCGATGACTGTCATTTACTCTTTGCCAGTTTATAAGTGCTTCCTTCTCTACTGAACTATATTTCCGTTGGCATTTGGAACATTGGAGAATTGTCACTGTATATTAAAATATGCTGCAGTGAGATTACTATCACTTCAAAACAGCAAAATGGGAATTGTGGTTTATAGAAAGTTGTTGAGCTAAAAATCAACAGAAGCTTTTTTTTCTTTTGAATTCTAACATAGGAAGGAAGCACATAGTACATGTACATTACTGAAGAGCCACTTCATGAGTATTTGATTACAGACAAAAATAGACTTACTTAAAAGGTCTTTTTTAAGGGGCAAGATAGGAGTCAAACAGTCTGATAACAGGAAAACCTTCGCATTCTACTTTGGGATCTCCTATAAGCAACTGGAAAATGCTCTGCAGTTTTCTCCAAGTGCAGTTGTAAGCAAATGGCTATCATGACAGCTATTTGAAGATAGGATTTAGGTGCTATGAGGAAGGACTGACAAGGGCATGATTTGTTTTACAGTGATCTTCAACAATGAATACAAGAAGCCCTTTGTTAACTTGCCTTTCTTTCTCAACATGTGTTTTAAAGTCAACTTCTGTGATAAAAGTAATGGGTTATTATATAGTTTTTGTGTGCAATAGTGGGACAATAAAATCTGTAACAGATGGAAGTGAATATATAAAATATATAATGTATATGAAGTTCATGAAATGAAGCCTACACATATTTGCATATATAAACATCCACACTGAAATGCATATATACATTGTAAAATTCATATATATATTCCAATGCTAATTTCTAAAGAAATATAATTATTCTATTACCACAAGGATAATAAATGTAGACGTTAGAATATATGCCATTAGTAACTGTTTGACTAAGATATAATTTGTTCTAAATATACGATAAAAAAGCAGAAGGTCTACTGCGTTCCATTCTTCCTAAAATGCCTTTTAAAATATGTACTCACCAAATTTTTCTAAGCAAAGACTCATTTTGAGTCTGTGTTTCTTTTTACATAAGGTATTTATTAAAAAAAAGCATTTATAATACTTCTACAGGTATACATGCATCTATTTTATGCAATATTTATGATTATTTTGATGTTAAGAGATGTTATCTCATGTATAGCAATGTTGATTTTTAACAAATATATAGTGCCTATGAATTTCACTAGATGTGAATTAGTTAGTTAAGTAAGATTTGATTGGACTCCTTTTACAATGTTTTAGACTAAAGGAAAAATTCTATTAATATCCTGCGCCAAAGTAACCATTCTGTTAGTAAAACAACTGTTAATTTAGTGAAGATGTCAGTCAAATGTGATGTTTGCATATAATTATCTGGAAAATTTAGTAAAGCATAATCAAATAGAATTCAATCACATAGAGATGATATACAAAGCAAAATATTTTACAAAATAATATAACAATACTAACTGGGTGCTACTCTGGAAATGATAAGTATGAAAATTTTGCTCAAGAAGCTGAAACCAAAGTTCAGTTGGTAGGTCACCTGGCTGGCACCTGATTAACCCAAGGTTGATCTCAAGCATCTTATGTCTCCTACGCTTACCAGGAGGTGAGCACAGAGACACAGAGGCAAGAGTAAGTCTTAAGCACAGCCAGGTATGACCCCTAGAACAACCAAACAAACAGAATGGGACTAAATCTAATTTGTTAAAGAAATAAGTTATAAGTGTATCCATCCTGATTGAGTCAGCTCTACCTCCATATATAAGTGTTATATCTCACATTTTTATAGGTCTGCAAATATTACAGAGAGTTATGGAAAGGTGCTTAAGCATCAACAGTGACATGAATACTGCATTAATTGCAAACACAATGTCTTATACAAAAGTTGAAAACAAGTGTGGTGGAAAATTCAAGTTATATATATATATATATATATATATATATATATATATTATTTTTTGTCATTGTTTGGTAGTGATTCAGATCATTTAAATTTTTGATCTTGTTTCTGAGTAAATCTGAAAGACTTTTTTACAGGAAAATAAGATAAACATTTCCTGACTTCCTATTCAAATAGTAGATAATCCAGTCTGTTAAAAAATCAAAAAAGTTTTAAAAGAAATGTTATTTATATATGACAGAGTGAGAACGATACTAACCAATATTTGTCAGAAATGATAGAGTAAGAATAGAACTTGGCAACGCACAGCAGTGAAGAAACTCTACAAATACATTACTCAAGTCTATTAAACCCATGGTCTAAATGCATGATTCGTGGAAAAGTGCCAGTGCACAGGTGTTTGTTGGAGTTTTTTAATTTCTAAAATATGGTGCTTCACAGCACATAACATACAAATTCTTTAGGGAAGTGCATCAGATCTTTGACTAAAAATTCCCTTCTTATTTCACTCTTCATACCTGAAGCAGAGGGAATTCCTATTTCTGGTACTTTCACACTACTAAAAAACCTATCTGCTATGTGATCCTCCCTCTGGTGGTAATGAACAGCTCTGCCACCTTAATGGAATAATATTCCTTTACACCAGGCACAACTGCCTACTGTGCTGTTGGTCAATATTAGGCAAGTGTGACTCAGCGGGATTTTTTACAGTTCTGAGGTTGAGTGAAACACTTGCTGGTAACAGAAAGGGAGGTCTGGACAGATGCTTTTAAATTCCATGCAACAGTTTTTTCTTTATCAGACTCCCATCGAGCTGCCAGCTAGGAGTCAGTGCAGTGGGCTTTCTGCTTTGATCTTATGTCTGCAATAAGTGCTAGCCAAATTTCTCCTTTTTGCACTATCAATATCAATACCAATATAGTTTATATTCATTTAGAAAGTTAGAGAATACTAGGCCAAAGCGTTGGTGGAAGTGGTAGGGCATTTGCCTTGCACCTGCTATCCTATGACTGACCTCGGTTCAATCCCTGGGCACCTCATATGGTCCCCCAAGCCAGGAGCGATTTCTGAGTACATAGCCAGGAGTAACCCTTGAGTGTCACTGGGTGTGGCCCCAAAACAAAAACAAAAAAACAAAACAAAAATAATCCCAGATAGTTAGAGAAACCTAGACTATTGAATTGGATGTTCTGGCTTTTCTAATAATTAAAAAGGATTCTCATGTTAAGTACCCTCACCACATTAAGACAAGGTATGTTCAATTATGAATAGAAGGCTTTTTAAGTTTAATTCATTATTCAAAATAAATTTCAGTTTTTTTCTTAAACAATCCAAACATCAATACTATTTCATTAAAGTAGCTATAAGGTGGGAGATATTCTGGAGTATTCCTGAGTTCAGAAAATTCTCTATTTCTTACGAGAAAATGGATATTTTGAAAAATTGCACTTTGATGAATAGAATACTTTTGCCTTGATATAGAAACCATTTATTCTGACAATATCTATTAAGCAGTAACTGTGTAAACAATACTGTTTATCTTCTATTATATGAGGTATAAAATAACCTCCTCTACAGATAAATTTTTCTCCAGTTTTACTAAGAAAAATAAGGATGTGTAATTTGAACTAACACAAATTATTTCTGTAGCTGACCTTTGTTAAAAACATATTTTGTTTCCCTATTGCTTTCAGATCCAGGTAAAAATATCTGCTTTTACTTTAAAATATCTACTGTATTTTTCTCATTTTCTTATTAGTTTTATATATTATCAGCTGGCTTCAATCCTTTCACTTTTCAATATTCACTCAATTTTTGATAACTTCATTAACATTATGACTGACCCCAAAGTTTGCCTCAGTGAATAATATTAAAATAATCAAAACATCTTTACCACCACAGAAATAAAAACAAAATATAATGTCAAACTTCTGACTTAAATATAATCCAAGGTTAGACTTCATTCAGTCTCATCTTTCCCTGCCCTCTGTTCCATTTCTTATAGTCCCATCATTTTTAAACCTACTAAAATATGTTTTCTGTATCTGTGACTTTGTTGAGTCTCCCTACAAACTAGCCTGCTTTACCTGAACAGACCAACTAATTATTCTATATGATAGTTCAAAAATTTCAATCTGCAGATCATGTCTTTTGTATCTAATTATAGATATTTTTGTGTTTTAGGTATATCTCAGACTAAGCATCAAAAATCATATTTTATTCCAATCTTACTTCTCTAATGTCAACCTTAGCTAATATTCCACATTTTATTCAAACTATATTTAAAATTAGATAATTTTTATATTCACATGTTATTCAGTCAAAATATATTTCAAATTAGGTTTTTTTTTTGTTTTTTTTTTTGGGGGGGGCACACCCGGTGATGCTCAGGGGCAACTCCTGGCTATGTGCTCAGAAATCGCTCCTGGCTTCTGGGATCATATGGGATACTGGAGGATCGAACCGTGTCAGCCTCGTGCAAGGCAAACGCCCTACAACTGTGCCACCACTCTGCTCCTCAAATTAGATACTTTTTTAACTTTTATTTCTTTTATACAAATTAGTCTTCAGATTTTGATAATATGTGATCCTTATCGGAACAATATACCAACATTTCCCCAGTTTCAACCATTAACAATAGTTTCAACATTTGGTCTGTGGGAAGTTGGTAGGTTATCTGCTGGCTAATAAGAACTAGAAAGTTGAAAATAAAACCAGTGTAATATATATCAATAGACTAGACATATTTTATGTAAGGAGGAAGCCTTGGTTTAGTTCCTGATAATACATATGGCTCCTGAACACTGCTAGAAGTGATCTTCAAGCAACAAGCCTAGTGTAGCCACTAAACATAACAAGGGTGTTTTATTAAATGAGAAAAATGGAAAACAATAATATTAATCTTCCTTTTCTAAAACATTCATAATTCTTTTGGTAACTACTTGCTCTAGAATTTATAGTGTCTATATTATTACAGATAAACATCACATTATATGTAAATACATATTATACACTATGGATCATAGATCAATGTTCTGATCTATGATTTGCACCATAAACCAATATTATCTCAGTCTTGCATAAAATTAAGTCCTCTTTTATTTTTTATATTTAATACAGCTCATTTCATAGTTCTCAAAAATATCAATATTAGATACAGTAGAGAGTAAATCCATTTATTAAACATTGCCCAACTTTTAAATACTCTTTGAAATTGGTCAAATTTTTAAGATTTCTTATCTCTTCTTTATAAAATGATATTTATGTTTCATAATAATAATTAGAGTACACTTTAGTGTTCTGCTATCATTGGAAAGTATGAGTTCTTTCTTAATTTATTTAAATAAAGTAGTCAGCTTTCTATAATAACTTTTAGAAATTTCTGTATAATTTCAGGAAAGTAATTTAAAGTTAAACCTTCATTTTAATAGTCATAAAGAAAGAATAAGTTGGGCTCTCATATAGTACAGTGGGCAGGGCATTTGACCTTGCACAGTTACCATCCTGAGTTCAATCCCCAGCATCCCACATGCTTTCCTTAGCCTACAAGAAAATATTCCTGAGTTTAAAGCCAAGAGTAATGCTTCAGCATGGCTGAGGTCACCCATAAAAGACAGAAAAAAAGAAAAGAAAGGAAGAAAGAAACAATGAAAGAAAGAGAGAGAAAGAGAAAGAGAGAGAAGGAGAGAAAGAAAGAGGAAAGAAAGAAAAAGAAAGACAAAGAAAGACAAAGAAAGAAAGAAGAGAAAGAATGAAAAAGAGAAATAAAGAAGAAAGAGAAAGGAAGAAAAAAGAAAGGAAGGAAAAGATAAAAGAAAGATAAAAAAAGAGAAAAAGAAGAGAGAAAGAAAGAAAGAAGGAAGGAAAGAAAATAGAAAGAAAGTAAAAGAGAGAGAAGGAAAGAAGATAAAGAAAGAAAAAAGAAAATAGAAAGGAAGGAAGGAAGGAAGAAACAAAGGAAAGAGAAAGAATGAAAGAAAAAGAAGAAAGATGAAAGATGAAAGAGAAGAAAAAGAAAGAATGATAATTATTTTTTCTATTTTATTTTAGTTACATATTCAGTTTTCACCCTATTGAATATATAGGGATATAGTATAAGCTAATAAAAGATAAGTTTGATGAATAAATTTTAAGCTTTGAGAATACAGTAAATATTTAATAATAATAACTTACTTCATTTGTTGTCTTATTTAATTATTAAGAAAAAGAAATAAAGTTTTGTCAACAGGGGAAGAGTTAAGAAGAAAAATGTTGGAGAAGCAGGATCTTGCTGACACAAAAGGAAAATCACTTCTTTCATGATTAATCGAGGTGGTCAGAGAGCCTAGTGAGACTCAAAGCACCAGATAAAGCTTTAAGGAAGACTTTGAAGATCAAATCAGCTCAGAATGGAGAACAAAAAATTCTCAGTGAAATTAACAAAAGAAAGGCTAAAGATGAAGTATCCTAAAACTTAGAGAGAACTTATATGCAATATGCTTGTGTGTCTGTGCATGTGTGTATATTACCCAATCTATATTTAGACATAATTTTGTTTTTTCCCAAAAAATATATTCTTAAATAATGACATAAATATCACACACGTGCAACTGTGTTAATATCTAGTGAAAATGACATAATTTTTTTCATTAACTGCATTAAAAATCTTTAAAATATTAACATAATCCAGGGGCCCGGGAGGTAGCATGGAGGTAAGGCATTTGCCTTTCATGCAAAAGGTCATCGATTCGAATCCCCGTATGGTCCCCGTGCCTGCCAGGAGCAATTTCTGAGCATGGAGCCAGGAGTAACCCCTGAGCACTGCCGGGTGTGACCCAAAAACCAAAATAAATAAATAAATAAATAAATAAATAAATAAATAAAATAACATAATCCTAAGGTGAAATATTTATACCATTGACTCATCAATGTGATTTTTTTAAAAGAGAGAATACTGTGAACACTGCTTTAGGAGTCCATAGCCCCTCATTGCTATGCTCTTTCTAATCGTGCTTTGATTTTACCATGGTTACTATTAATGATGCTAGGATTGGGGCATGCAGTGCCAGTGTTCTGACTCAAGGCCTCACACATGCTAAACTTGTGCTCTAGTCTTGAACTCTCTTGTGAAATCTAGTGTGAATTTATAGCAGTTGTTTCTGTCCTGTTCATGCTTACTTCTCCAAATATGATTGAGAGGTCATCCAATAATACTTCAGAACAGTTTGACTTTATTCTAGCTCTATTGGTATGGGAGAGCAATAAGCCATACAGTTGGTTTCTCTCTCCTAGCTAAAAGATAATTGCTTTATCCTGTTTATAGTCACAGGAACATTTTTTGGAAAATTTTCAAAAATGTCTTATAGGCCAAAGTAATATTACTTAAAAATCATTTTTTATTTCCAATGTCACCAGTCTAATTGCTGAAATAGATACATGCCCACACATCGGATGATGGGCTGCTGTGAACTGTTTACTAGAGAAAGATCCTACAGAGATAAGTTCAACAAAATTTACATGTTTGGTTTCTGCTAGGCACCCCATTGATAAATTTTAAAAGAGCCACAGAACATATATTAAGTTTTAGTAGGATATATAGTATATTTAACCATCAGTTTAAATCAGACTGGACCTTACACCTACCTTCTTAACCTGTGAACTGGATTGTGAAATTAAAAATAAAATATAAGTCTTACTTTTACAGTGAAGTTTGGCAAAGTCATATACAATATAAACTGTTTTTCTGAAACTTCAATATATTAATTAATTTATCCTCAGGAAATAAGATTCAGCAGTCTCATTCAGGAATAGATTTTGTTGGTGAAAATCTACTATTTCCAGTACTAAAATAATTTTCATAATTACAGAGAACAAAAGTGTATAATATTCAGAGTACTTTCAGCATAGACTATCAATATGTAGGAAACAACTTGTTCCATACAAAATAGCTTATCATAAATAAGGCTTCTATCTTCTGTGTAAGAAAATGAGATAAAATGTGTAATATTCTCTAAGCTCAGTTTTTACTTGATTTAGCATAAACATGAAATGTAAGGATCTAAACTTTAGTTTATTACACTACAAGAAACATGTTTTCCTACTATGTACAGTAAGGAATAAAACTTTCTAAGTAATACTCTATGACTTGACCATTGATTCTGAACCTATAAATACTAAAATGGGAACATTTCCAAGTCATGGCACAAGTAAGATTAGATACATGTAAAGATGTGGAAAATTCTTCAAAATTCAGTTTGTTTTGAGAAATTGTCAGCACTAACATGACATCATCTGCCCCTGAAGCTTTTTTTTTTCTTTTCTTCTTTATTTCTTTTTTTTTTCTGTGTCACCAGGCAACTTAGTTTACTTTGACAGGTCAACATGGTCCTGTCCCCTAAGGATGTTTCTTTCTCAGAAAGTAAAATCTCTAGTACTTAAGAGTGTAGAGTAATTCAACATACTGAGGGCTTTGAGAAATAAAAACACACACACACAATAATCATGATAGAGTAGTCTAAAGGATAATGGACTTGACTTGTACGGTCCAGGGTTTTATTCCTACACTGCATATATTCCCCCAAGCTCTGCCAAAAGTGATCTTTGATAATAAAAGATTTTTCCGAAGAAAAGCCTGGCTAAAGCTGTAGGTAGCACTCAAATAAAACAAAAACAATTATTCAAATTTTATTATTTATGTCCTTATATTGCCTCCCACAGCTCAAACCTTAGCAAAGGTCTGTGACTAAACTTAAATATATAATGGAAGTAGGCCAGAGAAATGGTATTTTGCTTAGGTCACCTTCCCTGCACTGCCCACCCAGGTTCTATTCCCAGCACTACTATAGTCCTGTGAAACCTGCCAGCAATGAACCTGGGTAAGTTCTAAGCAGTGTCAAGTTATGACCCTAAAACAAAATCAATCAACCAACCAACCAAAAAATATAAAGGGAGCAATAATGTGTCTGTTATGGGTCATGACTTCACAAAACTTCAGAGTTCTCAGTTTTGCACAGTTGAGAGCACATGACAGCTTTTCAGGTATGATTAAGATTACATAGAGAGGGTCACTGAGACAACATGAAGACAAAATGCCAGCACTTACCTGTAGGTAAATATCTAGATGACTTCTTTATCTGCTAGTAACTGAATCTAACTTCATATGATCTCAAATAGAATGGTAGAGAATTTCTTAGTACTCTCAAACAACCTACAGAACTGTAAGAGACAGGAGTATTGTTGTGTTATGATGCTAAGTATCAGAACAAAGAAATAATACAACAAATATGGCATTTTCCTTGCATGTGACTGAGCAGGATTGATTCCCAGGACATTCAATATGGCACACCAGATCCTGCCAGGAATGAATCCAGAGCCAAGAGTAGTCCCTGAATATGCTGCTTATAGCTCCAAAACCAAACAGAAAAGATGCAATGTGTTAAGACTTTTGTGACTTTAAGCAATACATAACTCTAAATGTAACATTTACTCAAAAATCATAGTCCCAGATAATTATGGATTACTATGAAAAAGAAGACCTGTTGGATAACTGGTTCTACTCTAATCAGTATTCATACTTCACCTTAAGGAGTGATCTAGTGATGGCATTACTGAGTCCCTGACTACATGGTATTCCTTCTCCATCCTAGGTTGTGGTCTGGTTTTTGTAATAAAGATTTCAAAAAGGAAGACACTTTTTCTATGGTCTTCCTTCACCAAGCTGCTTTCCTTCTTAGGAGCAGAAGGCTTGTGTTGCGGGCTTCTTGGTTTGGAATTCCTGCACCCATTCTTGCACCCCTCCACTGTGTGAATTATTTCCTGCTTCAACATTTGCTTCCAAATTCCAGACCCGTGTTTCTCCAGATCCTCGTTTTGGAGCCTGAGGCTACTCTTGTAAAGACCTACTTTCAGTGTTTTTATGGTTCTTTCAGAAAATTAAAGGAATAAGAAACTTCCAAGTAGTTTTTATGAGTAAAATATATGATACAGAAAATGGACAAAGCTAACATTAATAAAGGAAACTAGGCTAGAATAATAGCACAGTGGTAGGTCATTTGCCTTGCATGCAACTGTACTGGATTGGATTCCCAGCATCTAAAAAAATTCCCCAGAGCCTGCTAGGAGTGATTTCTGAGCACAGAGCCAAGAGTAACCAGCGAGCACCACCAGGTCTAGTCCAAAAAAAGAAAGAAAGAAAACTATAGAGCTTATCACTGATCATGAAAAAAATACTGAACAAACACGGGACAGAGTAGTAACACAGCAGTAAGGCATTTGCCTTCACACGGCTGTTCATGGTGGAAAAGAGTTCGATCCCCAGCATCCTATATGGTCCCCCAATCCAAGAGTAATTTCTCAGTTCAGAGCCAGGTGTGACCCCTGAGTCCCTCTGAGTATGACCAAAAAAAAAAAAAAAAAAAAACCCAAACCAAAACAAACAAAAAATAGAAAACAAATTCAGCAATATAACAAAAAATAAAAATACCACAACCATGAGACATTATCCAAATTATGCAATGGTAGTTTAACACATGCCAATCAATATCACACTATCAATAAAGAATCATTTAGATAAAATTGAAATTTAAAATAAAGTTATCATACCATAGATTTAGAGACGGCATTTGTCAAGACTGAATATTCACTCATGATAGAAGTTCTCAATAAAATGGGTTAAATGAACTTTCCTCCATATATATCATAAACCAAAATTTACCACAAGCCTACAGCTAACATCCTTCTCAAGGCAGAAAAATGAAAAACTTTCTTCTAAGATCAGGCACAAAAAAAAAATCTGCACATTTTCAACACTATGATTACTGTATAATATTGCAAGTCCTTGATTTAGCAACTAGGGAAGAAAGAGATATTAAGGTAACCCAGACTGTAAAGAAAAGTTTAGGGGCCCGGGAGATAGCATGGAGGTAAGGTGTTTGCCTTTCATGCAAAAGGTCATCGGTTCAAATCCCGGTGCCCCATATGGTCCCCCATGCCTGCCAGGAGCAATTTCTGAGCATGGAGCCAGGAGTAACCCCTGAGCACTGCCGGGTGTGACCCAAAAACAAAAAACAAAACAAAAAAAAAAAGAAAAGTTTAAATATGAATATTTATTAAAGACATGATACTATATTTAGAAAACCTTAAGGAATTAAAAAAACACTTAGAAACAACAAATCTATACAGTAAGTGGTGGGTTACAAAAGCAACAAGTTGAAAGTCATACTATATCTAAATGAAAACCATGAAATAAAGAGAATTTTTTTGGGGGGAGCACACCCAGTGACTCTCAGGGGTTATTTCTGGTTATGTGCTCAGAAATTGCTCCTGACTTGGGGGTGGGGGCACCATAAGGAACGCTAGGTGATCAAAAGGCTGTTCGTTCACTCTGGTCCCATAAAGAGAATTTAATCATATTCATACATGTGCCTCAAAAGTAAATATGTAGGAAATGAGATTAACAAAATTGCGAAAGACATACAAATAAAATAATAAATTACTACTCAAGAAATCAAAGAAAATACAAGGAAAATGAAACCTATCACTTGTTCATAATTTCAAATACTATTGTTGCCAAAATGATAAAGACACTGACATTATGTAGATTCAATAGAGTCCCTATAAAATACCCATATAGATTTTTAGAGATATTGAGTTAATGTTTTTGAAATTTATAATGAATAGTAAACCTCCCCTAAAAGCCAAAAATTTTCAGAAAAAAATAATCTTATTTTTATTTCCTTAACTTTATAGAATATTACAGTAATAAAGACCATCTGTTATTGAACTAAAACTGATTCACAGACCAACAGTACTTGGAGTCCAGAAACAAGTCCTCAAGTTTATAGACAAGAAATCTTTAAGTAAATAGAAATTTTTATGAAATAATACAAGTGAAGCTGCTTCAGCTATTTTTTGGTGTTGGAAAATCTGGTAAAAAAATAATTAGATGAGTTGCATGTCAAAAAAAATTAGCCAGAGAGATGATACAAGGATTTAGGTACATTTTCATTGCACAAAGCCATTTCAGTTCAGTTTATGGCACCACAAATTGTTCTTTCAGCACCACCAGAGTGAACCCTAATCTCTGAGGCAGAAAAAAGCCCTGAGTAAATGTTCCTTTCAAACAAACAAAAAATGAATTCAGATTTTTAGCTGACATTATCCACATATGGATTAATAATCTCAAGGAAAGATATGATTCCAGCAATTGTATTTCTGAAAACACAAACAACATCCTTCATGACAATAAATAAATTATTTAATTATTAACAATTATTCAATTATTTAATGCTGTTGGCCAGCCAAATATAAAAAAAATGGACTACATCAAATTTAGAAGTTTTTGTTTTATAAAAATGAGAATAGGTACCATTTAAACTGGAAGAAAATAATTGTTTGCCACTCATTTGACAAAGGGTTAATATTCAAAATACATAATACACTTGTCAAATTTAATAACAAAATTTAAAACAAACAACCAGATGAAAAAGTGGGAAAAATAAGACATACAGCCTAAGATACAAATGCTATTATGTATGTTAAGAATGAATGCTCTGAAACGCTTTTCATCAGGGAAATCAAAATAAAAAATCAATGGTTTATTATATAACACCATGAGACTACAACATATAAAAAAAGAGCCTTGTTGGCATGACTGTGGAAAAATGAATACAAATTCACTGCTGGAAAATTTCTAATAGGGTAAACTCTGAAAAATAATATGGACACAACTAAAAAATTAAAGTCAAGCTTTTATATGATCCAGCAATTCCACTTCTTGGCATCTACCCCATATGCCCCAACCCTAATCATAAAGGATAGGAGTTGGAGAGATAGCATGGAGGTAGAGCCTTTCTTTGCCTTTCATGCAGAAGAATGGTGCTTTGAATCTCAGTTCAGGTCTCCAGAGCCTGCCAGGAGCAACTTCTGAGCACAGAGCCAGGAGTAAACTTTGAGCACTGCCCAGTGTGACCCCAAAACAAAAAAAATGACATTTGCTAATTTTTTTTCACTACAGCACTAACTCACAAAAACTGGAGATGAACCAACTGTTCAGGACAGATGAGTAGAAAAAATTTCTAATGTATGCATGCATGTATATATATATATATATATATACACATACATAGCATACTATCATTCAACTACATAAAAAGGCAAAATTATATATTTGCTAAGTGAGTAAACATGTATAAAGACAATGCTTAATAAAATTAGTCAGAGGAAATAAGGAGAAACAGAATAAACGTTTTATATGTTGGAATGATAGGATATACAAGGAAATAGAAATGGACAAAGGCAACAAAACCTGAAAACGTGTCTGTCATCTGTCTACAAAACTGAGCTTAATCATGAATGAGGCATAGAATGTTTGTAGAGAAGTGACACTGTAATAATGGTGGACATCAGACGCTCTAGTGAAAATGGTGATGTTAGAACTATGTGAATAAAACTCTATAATTGACAGTATTATAAATCAATGTCACAGATAAAATTGAAAACCTAAAAAGCCAGAATAGTGTCAAGTGATTACATATATATATATATATATATATATATATATATTTCAATTGGTTACTGTTTCTATTGGGCGAATTATACAAAACTACTTCTGTTTTGTTGCGTTTCTTTGTTTTTTTTGTTTTTTGGTTTTTGGGTCACACCCGGCAGTAAAATTTGAAAACCATGTTTAGATGCACACAACATAATAAAATTTATTTAGTGAGATGTGCATTTTTCTCTTTATAGTTGCTTCTTAAAAATCAGTTCAACTATTTACTCTTACAAAAACATAATAGAATAAACATAATATAAAAATATTTAAACAATTGGGTTGCTTTCATGAAGCTATGCAGCCTGTCAACATGTTCACTTTTCCCATTCTATAGAATCACTAAGACTTCATAGAAACCACAGACTTAGACAAAAGAAATCAATATTTATACTAGGACTATGGGGTTAATGTATTTAACCCTCAAATTAGACAATAAATGTTAGTTACCAGATCTTCCACCCCTTTGAGGTAGAGCAAAATGTGGTATAAATCATTAGCTGATCAAAAGAGGACACTAAATTTGTCTGGAGAAACAAGATTGAGCTGGATTGAATTATTCAATTATGGCAGGATTTTGAAATATGCATTATTCTGTAGGAACTAAGTTAGTCATGTAAAATGGCATAATAAAAAGTGAGTTTTTTTGTGAGTGGATGTCAATGTTCTCTGTATGGTTATAGAGAATATCTAAATCCAGATTTTGACTATTGTGAATAGTGCTACAATGTACATTGGAATGCAGCTTTTTTTTTTCTGCATTGTATTTTGGGAGTACAAGGTCATATTCTTAGAAATGGTTTTTCTGATTCACATGGAAGCACAACTATCTCTATTTTTTAGAAATATCCATATTGTTTTACATAAAGGCTGGGCCATCAGCCATTCTACCAACAGTGAATGACTCTCCTTTTTCCCCAGCATCCTTCCAGCACTTGTTGGTCTTGTTCTTTATGATGGACGCCAGTTTCTTTTGTGTAAAATAATATCTCATTGTTGATATCCTAATGAGTGATGATATGGAGCATTCTTATGTGTCTTTTAGCCATAAATATTTCTTTTTTGAGGACTTGTCTATTAATTAATTAGTTCTGTTCTTTTGGATAGGGTTTGATGATTTTTTCTTTGCTAAATTCTATTGCTTCCTTATAAATTTTAGAAAATAACTCCTAATCCGATGGGTATTGAGTTACTAGTTCCTCCCATTCTGTGGGTAGTTCTTGAATCCTAGTCCTGTTTCCTTGAAGGTGCAGAAGTTTCTTCGTTTAATGTGATCCTATTTGATTATGTTTGCTTTCACTTGCTTGGACAGTATTTTTTTCACCTTGAAGATAATTTTCTCCCCCCCCCCTTTTTTTTTGCGTGGGGGAGACACCCAGTGATGTTCAGGAGTTACTCCTGGCTATGCACTCAGAAAATACTCCTGGATTGGGAACCTATGGGACGCTGGGGGATTAAACCATGGGCCTTCCTATGCTAGCCACGTACAAGGCAAAGACACTACCACTTGGGCCACAGCTCGGGCTTCATATGCCTTTATTTTCAATGTCTTGGAGTGTTCAGCTTACACTTTTCTTTATGTACCCTCTAGTTTCAGGTCTGATATCATGGTATTTATTCCATTTTGACTAGATCTTTGTGTTTGGCGAAATATAGAGGCCAGAGTTCACATTTGTCATATTGTTAGCAGTTTTCCCAATAAACCTTGTTGAAGAGGGGTTTCTTGCTTCATTTCACATTTCTTCCCACTTTATCGAAGATTTATTGCTCATGTAGGGTGATTCTAAAAATATTTAAATCTGTTTTCCATTGATCTGAGGGTCTGACTTATTCCAGTACCACAATGATTTCTTCTGTTTCACTATATGTAATATTAAAAAAAATTTTGTGTTAGTTTTGTAAAATGCCACTTTAATATGCACATATACTGTTTCTAGAAACTATTTTGACATTTTTTTAGGATTTTTCTAAGAGCAGTATTTGAGAACATTGAGAGCTTGATTTCTTCCTTTCCTATGCTCTTGATATATTTTTATTGTCTGATTGATATAGCAAGTACTTCCGATACTATGTTGAATAGAAGTGGTGAGAGGGGGGTAAACTTTTCTTGTGCCACATCTTAGAGAAAAGGTTTTTGTTTTTTCCCATTGAATATGATATTAGCCATGGTGTTGTAGTAAATATCCTTGACTATATTGAGAAAAGTTTCTTCCAATTCCATATTGTTGAGAGATTTATTTTTATCATGAAAGGCATTCAACTTTGAAAATGCTTTCTCTACCACTATTTATATAATCATATGATTTTTCTATTTCCTTTGGTTTCTATGGTATATTACATTCATTGATATGTGTATGTTAAAACATCCTTGCATCTCTTGAATGAATACCATTTGGTCATGTTGTATAATCTTGATGAGCCATTGATCATATTTTCTAGTATTTTGTTGAAGATATTAAATCTGCTTTAATCAAGGTGAATGACCTTTGGTTCTCTTCCTTTTTTGGCATCTCTACTTTGAATGGGAATGATGTTGTCATCATAAAAATAGTTTGTAGTATTTCTATTTCTTCAATTTTGTGGAGAGTCTGAAATTGATTGACAGTATGTACTCTTTAAAGGTTTAAAATAATTTAAAAGAATAAAAAGAATTCACTAGTGAATCCATCTTGGCATGAGCTTTTGTTTTGTAGCAGCCTTTTTATTACCATTTCAATTTTCCCACTCATAATAGATATTCTAGATAATCTTGGTTAAGTCTTGGGAGTTCAATAATTAATCCATTAATTCCAAGTTGTCTTGTTTTGTGGCATGAAATTTCTTAAAGTAATCTCTGACTATCCTTTGAATATATGCAGTATCTGTCATAATATTCTGCCTTTCATTTATGATACTGTTTAAGTTTCTCTCTTTTTATCTTTATGAGTCTTGCTAATAATTTATATTTTTTATCAAATAGCCAATTCTTGCTTTCATCAATGTTTTAATTTTCGGAGCTAGTTCCATTAAATAATTTCTGCTCAGATTTATTTTCTCCTATGTCTGCCTTTTTTTGGTTCATTTTCTTGCCCCTTTTCCAATTTGTTAAGCTGTGCATTAATTTAATTACAGAGCATTTTCTTCCATCCTGATAAGTGATTGTAAAACTATAAATTGTCTCCTAATACTGCTTTAACTGTGTCCCTCAAATTATGATAATTTGTGTTTTCTCATTTGTTTCCAAGAATATTTTAATTTCCTTTTATTTTGTCCTGACTCACAGGTAGTAACGAGCTGTTAAATTACCAGGTGTTTACATAATTTCTGTTTCAATTTGTAATTCACTTCTGTTTTCAGTGCATCATGATCTGAGAAAAATAGTTTATCTAATTTCTAGCCTCTTGGTTTTATGAAGGTATGTTATATGGAGCAGCATGTAGTCTCTCTTGAAGAATGTCTCATGTGCATTGGAGAAGAATGTTTATTTAGCTTTCTGGGTATGGAAAATTATCTTTATATATACTAAGCCACTCTCTAACACTTCTTCCTTCAGAACCAGCTAACCTAACTGACTTATCAAGATGTGACAAGGTGGTGTTGAAATCTCCTACTTATTTGTTGTTGATATCTTTCTTCAAATAATCAGCAATTTAATTTTTTTTTTTTTTGGTTTTTGGGCCACACCCGGTGACGCTCAGGGGTTACTCCTGGCTATGCACTCAGAAATCGCTCTTGGCAGGCATGGGGGACCATATGCGGAACCGGGGATCAAACGGCGGTCCGTTCTAGGTTAGCGCAGGCAAGGCAGGCACCTTAACTACAGTGCCACCACCCAGTCCCCCAATTTAATTATTTTTCTGGGCCCTCTCTTGGTGCATGCATGAATAGTAATGTGATTTCTTTCTAGTGCACATATCAGTTAATTATTAAAAATATTCATTTCTGTCTCATAACATTTTTAAGCCTAAAGTCTGTGTTGTCCAATATAAATATGTCCACCCAGCTTTTTTAAGAGAGCTGTTTGCTTGAATGATTGTCCTCAAACCTCTTTGTTGGACTACTCATATGTGTTATTTGCAGGCAGAAATAAATGTTGTAATAAATTTTCAAATACATTTTGCCACTTTGTATCTCCTAATTGGTACATTATCTATCAATATTGAAAGAGATGATTACCATAGAATTAATTGTCATATGTTGTAGGAGTTTTGTTTGTCTTTTTTTTCTTAAACCAGACTCTTCAGTGCTTCTTTTAAGGTTCTTTTTGCATTCATAATGTTTCTGAACCCATTTTTTTATCCATGAAGCTGTGTATCCTTCCTTCAAATCTGAATGAATTTCTGTTTTGGTGAAGAATTCTTGACAAAGCATTCATCTCATTGAGTTTTGACACTATATCCCACTACTGCCTTCAGCCTTGATGGTTGCTTGTGATAAATATGTTATACATTAAGGAAGCTACTTTGTATGTAATTTCTTACTTTGATCTTATAGCCTTCAGTATTCTATCCCTATCTTTGCTTTTCATCATAATAACTAGGATGTGTCTTATGTTTCTTTTTTTTGGGGGGGTGGGACACTATGACACTATGGTAGTTGAAATGATTACTCTGGACAATAACTGTGCACTGAAAGGAGATACAATTATATACATGATACTTCTTCAATATTGATATGACATACTACAATACAGAGTAGAGACACACAGAGAGACAGAGAGAGAAAAACTCTCTCCAGCAGTGGTAGAGTAGATTGGGAAACTGAGGATATTGGTGGCAGAAAATGTGCACTACTGAGTATTTTATTTTATTTTTTTATTTAATCTTTTTTTTAATTTTGATCATAGTGACTTACATATCTTTCACATTAGTATTTTAGGTACATATTAACATTGATTCATGGGAATACCCATCACCAGGTTTGCCCTCCCACCCTCTCCATTCCCTTTTTGCATCCCATATCCTCCACCATCACCCCCAGGCTGCTAGAGTAGGTGGTCCCCTCTTTGACTAGCTTACTATCGGTGATCATACATCTGTTTGGTTCTGGTGCCCTCCCTTGTTTCTCCCTCTATTTGAGAGGCTAAGCTACATAAATTGAGTTATGTGGTTTTGTTTGAGGGAAAGAAAAGCCATAGAGTGTGGTAAAGATGAAGCAAAAAGAAAAAAAGAATTAATAATAAAAAAAAATAAAGATATTCTGGAAATGGGTGGAGTCCTTCTAGTAGCTATCAGCCTCAGTTTGAGAGAGGACATGAAAAAATGTAATTGAAACACCATAACAATAAAAAATAAGTGTCAAACTAGATATCCAGTGAGCCCTACAGCAATAAAGAGAAGCACCACGCAATAGTCTCAGTTCTGAATTCAAATCATGCTGGAGTACAAAAAAAAAAGAGAGAGAGAAAGATAAGTAAAATAATATGAAATACAAAATGAGGGATCAGCTTCAATATCTGCACCAAAATAAGGACGTCAAAAAAATCAATCAATAAATAAATATATATATATATATATATATATATATATATGATTTTTCTTTTTTTCCTCCTGCATAGGCACAGTAACTCTTGGGGATATTATAGAGGGAATTCCCTTGACCTAGGGGATACAGGGTTTCTCCATCCCTGAAGTATACTGTCATGGGATTAACTATAGACTCCTTGCATGATCATTTACTCTACCCTCAGTGCTTCTGTGGTGTATGGAAGCCTTCTGCTTCATCATGGATTGTAAAATCAGACCTCTGTATCTAGAGATCTTGGTGACTGCAGCTCAAAGAATGGAGCTTATGATGAAGGCTTTCTTTATGGTTCTAGCAGTTCTGCTTCTTCAGTGTTGTTTTAATTCACCTTCTGTAGTTGTTGCTCTTGGTCATTATGCTGCTCCTAGAGTGGAGCCTGGGACAGAGTCTTTCTTTATGTTTCTGAAAGATCTGTTCACTTTTGGTTGTTGAGTGTTTTACATTGCATTACTGAAACTCAATCATGAAAAAAATATAACTGGAAAAAACTCACATTTTATGAACAACCTTGTAAACATGGTGTTTAACATAATTTAAAACATTTAAAAATTATCACTCCATTTATATTAAAAATAAAATATGAAGATCAACCAAAGATTGATTACAATACAACAATACAATTTACCTAAATGTTTTCTGGATCATGTGAAAACCAGTAGAAAACAATAGTAAGAAACATCAAAGCAATAAAAACAAATGGATTTAAAAAAATCAATGACAAGAGTTGATGATATTCATCATACTCTGTTGTAAGTTTATAGATTTTTCAGGTGATACAGGAATATGAAATGGGAAAAAGAAGATAAGGCTGAATTAAGTCACCTCAAAATCAACTATAATAATAAAGAACTACAAAGTTTTCCTGCTAAATATGAGCCCTGACAATGTAACTATAATTATTCTGTATTACTCTTTATAAAGCAATTACTCTTTATAAAGCAATTATAATTATAATTATAATTACTCTTTATAAAGCAATCCCTCTAATGAAGAAAGCAAAATAAAAAATGTATAGTATTAACATGGTTCAATCATAAGAAAAAATAATGTACTTTTGAAAGATGTAGCAACATGTATTCTTTTAAAACTAAATGAAAACATCATAAAGATTCAAATCACTCTAAATTATAAATTTAAGCCTATGACATATAAATGTTTATGCAATATACTAATATTCACACAGAAAATTTACAATTAAGAATATCTAAGAAACTAAAACTGAATAATTATTTGTGAAGACTGTATTTAATATCTTGTAAAGAGTTTGTAATTTAATATGCACTGACTGATATGTAAACTGAGAGACATTTTTGTGGAAATATTTAGAAAGAAAAAATGTAATGGCCTTAAAAATGGCATCAAATTCATGTATGGTATTCAATATTAAATTACTGGTAACTTACAGTTCCCAAAGCACCATCTTCTGTAGAATTTTCCCTTATTAATACTTATATCTAAATACACAGAGTGTTTTTAAGGTCACTAAAATTTTGCATTGTTCAAGACAGCAGAAAATTCAATAAATCAAAGACAAGTATGCAGTAAATGATACTGATAAAATTTAGCAGTCTGGAAAACTATTAACTTATACTCAAACTACTAACATTCCAAAAGAGTCAGCTTCAAGATTTAGACACATCAACTTAAAAAATGGAATAATTCATATATTAAATGTTAAGTTTCTTCATCACCTCAAAAGTTGTTATAATTATTACTAAAAATTAAATGCATTTTAAAATAGAATCAGTGACAAAACAAATTCACATTAGTATTGAAAAAACAAAGAAATAAACCAAAAAACAAGCCAATATCTAAACAAATAACTAATGAAAATAAAATATTCTAAATATACATGTATAAAATGAAGAATAATTATATTAGATATAAGTTTGACTAGGGATGTGATGTAGATATTGAACACATGATCAATAGCTAAATAAATAAATAATCTTGAGATTTATTAAGGCTTAGTTTTTGTGCCACATCCAGTGAAGCTCAGGGGTTACTTCTGACTATACACTCACTTGGGGGACCAAATGGGATGCCAGGAATTGAACCTAGGTCCATCAAGGGTCAGCCACCTGCAAGGCAAACACCCTACCCGTACACTATCACTTTGGCTCCAAGAAAAACAAAATTTTTATAGAAAATATGCACAAACCATTAACCACCTTAGAAAATATATATATTTAAAATAGTCTTGAAGCTTGTGAACAGTGTCTTCTAAACAACATTGCAAAATTTAAAGAATGTCACATCTAAGTCTTCCTTGTGCTCTGGAAATTTGACCAGTTTCATCATTATCTATAGATGAAAATAAAACTTATACAACCTTTAAGTAGAGGAATTTGGCTATATGGAAATAATAATATATATTTGCATTTTATTACATTAATTCAATTGGTAGGAATTAGTTCTGATGTTTTACATGCAATCTTTTTACAATATAAGCATTATTTATTGTTGAATTTTTATAATTACAATTTTGAGATCATGAATCGGTACCCATATAGAAGGGTTGCTGAGATGAAGACCAGAAAGACCTGCTCACAATATGAAGCTCTCAACAGAGTGGTGAGTGCAGTGATATAAATAACTACATTAACAACTACCATGATGATGTTAATGAGTGAGAGAAGTAGAATGCCTGTCTCAAATACAGGCAGGGGGTGAATGAATCAGGAGATGAGCATTGATGGTGAGAATGCTGCACTGATGAAGGGAAGTGCTCTTTTTAAGACTAAAACCCAACTACAATCATATTTGTAATTACGGTGCTTAAACATATTATAAAAATAGACATATATAATAAAATGAAAAAATAATTAGAAACAAAAAAGAAATAGGCATGACATAACTACAAAAAATGATCAAATATCTACCTAAAATTGTTTCAAGGTTAAGTAAAGGCAAAATCAAATCAAAATATACTCATATAATGTAAAAAAATAAGGGGAGAGAGAAGTAAGGAGAAAAAGGAATGAAAAATTAGTAGAAGCAGCATAGAAGGTAATTGAATATAAGAAGCAAGGGGCAGAGGAACAATTTACTGAGTGCATCTACTTTATTTAATAATAGGATGATTATTTGCCTCAAAGCATCTCCTTACAAAATTCATTTCAAAGGGAAAATTTCAATATTTAATTTTGAACATAGCAGAGACCACCATAAGCAAATGCTCAAAATAATAACTGTAATTCACCAACCTACATGAATATAAATCTCTTTATGGAATGGGGCAGACAAGTCACTTCATGCAGGAGGAATATCTGAAATAAATAATTGGAAATGTCTCATACTCATGAATTGAAGGACATTTATAAAATAATTCTTCCATGCTATGAAAATACAAACAGCTCATGACTTGGAAAATATTTTAAAAACTGATATTTATATGAGATTTTTATATAATATATAAGTCTGACATTTGAAAAATAATAAACTTTGGTGGCGACTTGCACTGTACAATGCTAATTAAGGTATTCTTGTCTCTAGGAATATTTATAGGTGTTTTGAAGCTAAAGGGTTAGATGAATTTTCAAATTTTAAGAATAACATATTTTAATGTCAGTAAAGTTATTTCATAAAAATAGAGAAAAAGTTTAGAATAAAATTAAATACAATTCAAAATTAAATTCCTTATATTAATTCAAAAATAATTGATTAGAGGTCATGTCACTGAAAGTTGAAGAAATTATGAATGTCTGTTTATGTTACTTAATTTTAATGTTAAATTAACAATGATCATTTTTATAAAGCATAAAATTATTATAAGTAAGCTGTTCACCTTATTTCAAGGGTCAATAATGTCTATTTTGACACCTCTGTTAATAGCTTTTCTCTGTTTCTTCATGCAGTGCTTTTATATTACGCTAACTGAGATTTTCTTGTTACAATTTAATTTAAACTTCATAAAACTGTTCACAGAATAAACTCTTCAGACGTAAAAATACTTGCTGTCAAATGGGAAATGGTAAGTTGGAAGGTGAATGTCATCAGTAGAATCCACAGTAGAAAATCTTATTTTATTTTCTGAACTACTTAGCAAAATTTAAGTTTAAAAAGATAGCTATTTGAGCATAATTACTTATTTGCTTTTATTCTTACATTCAATAAATATTAAATGAGATTTTGATATAGGAGCAACAAACTCAATGTCCCAAATTTTTGTGAAAAGGAAGCCCTTGCAAAGTGAGAGTTATGAAGGTACTCCAACCTGAAAGTAATCAGGGAATTGGAGAGGATCAAAATTCCAGGACACACAAAATAGTCTCACTCATTGATAGGTTTTGAGAAAAATTAAGGACATTATTGTAATAATCCTTAGAAACAATAGAGATGAGGGCTGGAAAGATTGGCTCACAATATGAAGGTCACCACAAAGAGTACTAGTGCAATTAGGGAAATAACTACACTAACAACTATCATGACAATCTTAATGAGTGAGAGAAGTAATGAATATCTGTCTCAATACAGGCAAGGGTTGGGAAGGGTAAGGGCATTGGTGGTGGGAATGTTGCACTGGTGAAGGGGTATGTTTTGTTGATGATAATTACATATGATTCTGAATTTTTAATAATCAGAGAAGCTTCAAAGTCCATCAGCAAACTATAGTTACAAAATATTTATTACTAAAAATAAAATGTAAAATTAAAAAAAGTAATCAGGGAGAAGATAAATAGCTAAAAGATCTAAAACTATTCTTTTCATGAAGACTCTGAATTTGGTTCTGCCTGGTTACCTCAGCGCCATGATATGTGGTCCAGTTCATAATCCTATTAGATATAAAAACTAAAAATACAAGAATAGTGCCACAGAAGATATCTCAAAGAACATGCTTTGCTTTCAGGAAACATATGTTGGATCTGCATGCATGCAGTCCCTTGCACTGTCAGAGTGATCATTCTGTAACTTGTCAGAAATTCTGCTGAGTATAACCCTAAGGCAAAATCAATAACAAAAGCAGGGCTGAATAGATTGTATAGTCGGTTTTCTGCATGTGACTAACTCCAGTTAGTCCCCAGTATCCTATATGGTCCCACAAGCACTGCCAAGGTATGTCCTAAGTGCATAGCCAAGAATAAACTCTGAGCTTCACTGTGGTCCCCAAACCAGCAATCAAGCAAAAAAGCAACAAAAATTTCCTAAAACACTACATATTAAACCCAACACATTGAATGCAATGTGATTTATTAGTGACATCTATAAACAATTTTATGCACACCATATTTTTATGTGCACTTTGTGCTTCCAAGAAAAAATAGTTTCAAAACCAATTAAATATAGAAGTAGTACTACAGAAGTCTTATATTTTATTTATAAATTTACAAAATATATAATTCAAGTAATTTCTATTATATTTTATTTAGTGAATAACAAAAATAGGGTTATAAATGTAACTTTATATTGTAATTATAAATATATTATATATTGCAACAAGAATTGTCTTGAATGACAGCAAAACCTACATGCAGGATACATAACTGGAAGTTATTTTGTGAAAACAGTATCTTGGATAAAAGTTTTGTACCAAAAGAGTTAATGCAGAAAAGTAAAAGTTCTCTACTATGTGGCAAACTTTAAGACTAAAAATTCTGATTAATTCCACCAGTGAGATAAGAAATAAGCTGTTTTTTTATTTAAAAAGAGATTACAATGTGTTTCAAATATGATTAAAGTTAACATCTCTTATTTTAAGTATAAAAGTGATATAATCTGGCTCAGTTGGGTACCATGTTCCCTATGATTATTCAAGGATCAAGATATCATGTCTTACTGATTTAACTTTTTTCTAAAGTGTAACTTCTTTTTGATGCCTAAAATATGTTGTAATCACATAGAAAAAGAAAAAGATAAATTACAGGTATTTTATTGTAACTATCTCACTCAAATTTCCCATTGTCCATAATGTAGTCATATTTCATTGTAAAGGTCTCAGAAATATAACTTCAGTTTATATAAATCTAACAAATCCTATTATTAAAAAGTAAACAGGTAATAGGAGTATTGGAAATAATTATTAATGTACCTATAACATGTATTTCATAGAGTAATATCTCTATAAAAATAGATAGTAAAATTTGAAACTTAGAAATGGCAATAAATACAAATCCAACAGTTTATTTTTAGATTTCAGAAGATACTCAAATCATGGAAACAGAATAGAATAAAGATTACATGTAAGCATTGAAAGTTTCAAAATTCCTCTAGCATTCATAATCATTTAGTAAAATGACTTACTGAAATTTAAGTGCCTTAAAAATAACTCCTTTAAATATTTCTTTTTTAATGTTTCATTTTTAATTAAGCTTATCATTAGTTCTCAAATTTCAAAATGTTTTTTTTTAAATTGACAAAATAATCAAGTTCTTCCACCTGGATTCTGAAATACTTAGAATACTTGGGATCATTCATATTGAGTTCACATTAACAAGAAATTTTATGTATATCATAGTGATCATGTAAATGTAGTTTCAGGGTGGGAGAAGAAACCAGAAATTCCATAAATTGTAACTGATTAGATGCTGCTGCAATCATAACAAGTCTTTTTTGGAAATGGAGGATTGGATATTATCTGTACATGAATATAAATAAACTCTTACTTTCATTAGTGATTATTTTGTCCTCATAAAGTAGTGTGATTGAAATATTTAGATGAGGTTTCCTATTTTGTACTGCTCTTTTCTGTTTTGAAAGCAATGATATTGATGCAAGCACACAACATTTGCCTGATCTCAGGGAAAGACTGCTCAATTCCATACAAATTTAACTCCTTCTTTGGACAGATTACATGTCTGATATACTATTAAAAAAACAAGTATATGGACAACTGCTCCACACATGAGAAACTATTTTTATGATCACACAAAATATTCAATAAATTAATTTCAAAGCTACCTTTCATATGCTGTCATAGTTTTAAAAAATAAGCTCTTTTGTTACTTCCAGTTGCTTTCAAGAAGAAAATTAGAAGCTTCTACTAAAATAATGTTTTGGGTATTTAGCTATTTTTCTATGTTCTAGAAAGTTAGGAAGTTTGTATATTGTTCTCAGAAAGTGGGATATTTCTCAGAACAGAACACAACAGGAAAATTATAACATGTTTGTACAAGAATAATACTGTGACTATATATCCCATGTTGTACTCTGATTAAGATGTTGCTGCTGCTCATGACCCTATTCTTCTCTGTGGTGAGTTTGTTCATATAAATTGTTATCAATAAACTTTTAACTCAATCACCACGAGATGCACAACTACAAAATTATTCATGACTGAATTTGAGTCAAACAAGTAAAACATTCTTCACCAGTGCACTTTTCCCACCACCAATGCCTCCATTTTCCCTTCCATAGTCCTCCTTGCCCTTTCCTCTGACTAGCTCTGTGATAAACATCTCTCTCTTTTTTCATCTGTCTCTCTGTCTCTGTCTCTTTCTCTCCATTTTTCTTTCCTTTTAGGCATGAGACAAAAGGCTGGACCAATAACCAAATGTGTAGTGTTCATGTTGCCTAAGTCCACATTAAGAGAATAGGTATGCCTTTCTAGTTCTCAAGAAAATATATCAACCAATTTTATCAACAAATAAAAACATAATAATTTTTACATACAATATCTTACATAAACTATTAAAAAATTTTTTTTTGGTTTTTGGGGTCACAACTGGCAGCACTCAGGGGCTACTCCTGGCATTATGTTCAGAAATTGTCCCTGGCAGGCACAAGGTGAATTATTTTCTATTGAAGCACTCATATTTACAATATTGTTACGCACAAGTCTCAAGAATACATTGTTTCAACACCCTTCTCTGCAATGGAGACTGAAGGAAGGGTTTCTCTATTTCTCCTCATGAAAACAGTTTGATAAAGAAAATCTTCATATCTAATGACTTTGAAAATTTGTTGTTCTCTTACTGTTTTTTTCCTCTTTTTTACCTCCCAAATGTAATCGTGCATATTTTGAGTTTATGTTTAGGTGGCAAAACCTACATCCAAATAAATGAATAGAGCTAATCTACTGATACTATATAAAATACGAAATAAAAATTTTATCTAGGGTCCATAGTGGGGAGGGCATTTGCCTTAGACACAGCTGACTGAGGTTTGATCCTGGGCTCCCTTTATGGTACTGCAAGCCTGACAGAAGTTTTTTGTTTTTTTTTTTTTTCCTGAGAACAGAGCCAAGAGTAAATCATGAGCAATGCTAGGTGTGAATAAAAATTTTAATGAAATATTTTAGAAGCATATAAATTAAAATAATATTATTGGTAGTTTTATTCTAATGCATTTTAGAGTTTATATGAAATTGGTAAATCCTACAAATGTAAAATTTAGTAAGAATGAAGAAAATTTAAGGGAGAAATCTGAATAGGCATATAAAGGAGCTATATGTGTTTTATTATAAGAAATGGTACATTACATTTATATTAAATATCCTATAAAGTTTGATTATCATAAGTAAAATATTACAATATTAATAACTTAATATAAAAGCTGAATCAAAGAACATTTAATATAAATATATTATTTTATGATTGGTACTAAATAAAATTTCTTTGAAGATAGGAGTAAACATACATTTCTTATCATTGTAGAGGGTAACCATAAATGCCATTAATGATTGCCATTTTAAGAGCAATGAAAGAAATTACTTGAAAGAAGTTACATTTTTTGTTCAGACATTTGTCTCTTCTAGTATAAAGTTGTCTGTATTTATCAACACTGGGAAGTTCTGAACTATTATTTCTTTCTTGCTGTTGTTTGTTTGTTTTTTTATTTTTGGACCACACACAGTGACACTCAGGGGTTACTTTTGGCTATGTGCTCAGAAATCGCTCCTGGCTTGGGGGACCAGATGGGACACCAGGTTATCAAACCGTGTTCCATCCTTGGCTAGTGGGCACAAGGCAGATGACTTAGCACTTGTTCCACCTCTTCATGTAACTATTATTTCTTTAACAATTAGTTCTTCATCAAATTTGCCTTCCTCGTGGTCATAGTTTATGTTTATTATTCTATTGTTTCTCTTAAATTTGTATCATAGTTCTCTGATGTTCTGTTTATTCTATTTTCATCTTTTGTTATGTTCTAGTGGCTTGCTTTTCTTTTTCTCACCTGCTAAAATTCAGCTGCTCAGAAATTCCAATAAGTTTTATATGTAATCTATCATGCTCTTCATTTATTAATTTCTAATAGTAGTTTATTTATTTCACCTCTCATACTTTTATTTTTTGGTTTTGGGGCCACACCCAGTATTGCTCAGGCTGGATATGTGCTGAGAAATCGCCTCAGTCTTGGGGAGCCATATGGGAAACTGGAAGATCGAACTGTGGTCCATCCTAGGCTAGCTCCACAAGTCAGATAGATGCCTTACTCCCTGCGCCACCGCTCCTGCCCCAACTTCTCATACTAATTTTTTAATTTTCTCACTATCATCATTTCATTGACTCCAATAAATATCCTCACCATGGTTTCACTGAAATTATTTTTGGATGGATTTTCAGAGCAGTTAGTATTGGTTTTGATAACTGTGTTACTGTCTATTCTCATTGAACACATTTGTTTTCTAAAAGTCATTCCTTTCTGTTTTTCAGAATTTCTGCTGTACTGACTTTTAGAGAGGTCTCCTGGGGAACTCTGAAATATTAGGCTCTGTGTTACTTTTTTCCATCTCTGCCTGATTTTACAAAGTAATAGTATGAATTTTGCTGATATCTGTCTCATATCATATCTCACATATGCCCACATTCTTCTATAGATATGATGTGGGTTCATTCATATGATGTAGGTCATGTGTGACAGGTACTGGGACCTTTCCGGAACTCAGTGCATTTTGAGTAGTACTGGTGATCTTAGCAGTAGAGTAATCTCACCTGACAGGGTAGAACAGCAAGCAAGGGATTAGGAGCTATGGTATGTACCCTATAGTATCTGCAGATATTTGCACTATTACTATAAAAATGTGTTTTAGTTCAAATGGAGAAATAAAAATACACTAAGTTTCTATCAATCAATGTTATTTCTGAAACTTAAAACTTTTTACTAAATGGGAAAAGATCTGAGATTTAGATACAATTGTTTTATTACAAATTTAGTAAATTTGTATAGAAGTTCCTAAGCTCCAAAAGTGATGGTGTCAGGGACTTCTTACAATCTAGATGATTTGAAGCAAATATTTTATATTCTATCTAGTCTTTATATTCATATTTATGCTAAGTGAGCTACGATATAAAAAGTTAATTACATGAAATAGAAACAAAACATAAAAATATGATAGGCTGGGGCCCGGGAGATAGCATGGAGGTAAGGCGTTTACCTTTCATGCAAAAGGTCATCAGTTCGAATCCCGGTGCCCCATATGGTCCCCCGTGCTTGCCAGGAGCAATTTCTAAGCATGAAGCCAGGAGTAACTCCTGAGCACTGCAGGGTGTGACCCCAAAACCATGATTGGCTAAGGAAAGTTAAAATTGAGGGTATTTTTTATATTATATCTTAAGTTAAAAAAATTTTACAGGTGGGACAATGATGATTGAATATGGAGAATGTTTATTTACATTATCCTGTCATCACAGCAAAATATATATTAAAGCATATTAATCGACATATAAACAAATCTGACGCATGATCGGCATAGCTTTCCAACAAGGAATAAGAGAGAATAAATAAATATTAGAGATAAACATAATTTCTTGAATTATTACACTCTATTTATCTACATTAGAAACCATATCCAGATTCAACCAGTCAAAATTGTGAAGTTGACAAAATTTTCCCCAAGAACAAAGGTAGTTATGTTGAACATTTGAATCAGGAATTGTTCAATTTTACCCTGGTCACACTGGAACATAATGTTAAAATTATAGGACTGAATTAGAGATGACTGCAAGACAGACAGGATCTGAAGTAAGCTGCAATGGGCTGATCATTGACTCAGAAGAGCCATTTTCACCTCAGCTTAGTGTGGCCTGAAAGCGCATTTTTGCTTCAATTTGCATATTTAGATGCTCCATGGTTCCCTATTTCTTCTAGTCACGGAGACTCATCACGACACATAAAAGCACTATGACACCGCAAAGGTAATATGAAAAAGAAACTCAGAACCCTTCCATACTTAGAGAATAAAGATGATAGTTTGAAAACCCAAGTAGTATCAGCCACCTATATAAAACTCTCATAAGGAATATAGAGATAAAATGTTGAGTGTATTTTTAAAAAAGACTCAAAGATGCTATGGAATGGGAAGCCAGAAAGATTCAAGAAGAAATGATAATATAAATGAAAAAACTTCAAACAAAAATTTCAGAACTAGGGGCCTGAGTGGTGGCGTGGAGTGGTAAAGCATCTGGCATTAACCTAGGACAGACTGCTGTTTGATCACCTGGCGTGCAATATGGGCCCTCAAGGCAGGAGCGACTTCTGAGCTATGATTTCATAGCCAGGAGTAACCCCTGAGCATCACTGGATGTGGCAAAAAAAAAAAAGGAAAAAAAAAGAAAAATTTCAGAACTAAAAAACATGATAGGTGAAGTGAAAAACTCACTAGAATGTCTCACTAACAGAGTAATAGCTTCTGAGGACAGAATCAGTGAACTGGAAGATAAACAGACATAAACAGAATAATTTGGAAATAGCCTTAAAATAAATACTTAGAAGATGGAAATATAATCAATAAAGTATCAGATAGCAATAAATTTTGGGGAAAAATTTAACGGAAACAACATAAAAATCATTGAGGTCCCAGAGAGCCAAGAAGATTACCTCCAAGGGAAAAAAAAGAAAGCAAAGGCATCATTGTTGAGAAGTTCCCAGAGCTGAAGAGTGGATGAGCTCAAATCCTGGATATCAAATATGAGAGATCCAAATTAAAGTGCCATATTGCATATTCTAGTCACAATGAAGAAAATCTTTAATAGATATAAAATAGAATGGTAAAAATATTATGAAGAAAATTGAATACAAAGGAGCATTCTTAAGATTTATACCAGATTTAACACAAGCAAATCTTCATCTTCTAATGCATTGGCAAGATGTAGTGAAAAACTCAATGAAATGAAAGGTTCATCTATAATCCTTCACCAGCCAGAATTTCATTCATATTTGAAGGATAGGTATAAAGCTTCATGTATAAAAAGCAGCTCAAAAATTTATAGATTTAAAACCAACCTTAAAATAAAAACTGAAGAATCTATTTTAAAGCATAACAAACCCCACAAAACATAAAACTTCTACAAAAATACAATACAAAATCACATTACATCATCTCTCTCAAGTTCATGGATGAAATGCAAGATTTTAGAGACACAGGTTGGATAAGTATATCAGAAATTGAATTCATGGGGCCAGTGAGGTGGTGCTAGAGGTAAGGTGTCTGCATTGCAACCGTTAAACTAGGAGAGACAGTCTTCGGTTCTTTTCCCCATTGTCCCATATGGTCCCTCCAAGCCAGGGACAATTTCTGAGTGCCTAGCTGGGAGTAACCCCTGAGTGTCAAAAGGTGTGGCCCACCAAAAAAACCCAAAAAAAAACAAAAACAAAAACAGAAAGAAAGTTGAATCCAACATTTTTGCTACTTGCAAGAAACATTGGAATAGTCAGAGCAAATACTGACTTGAAATTAAAAGTTGGAAGACAATACTTTAAAAAAATTAACGCCCTTAAAATATTGAGACGTTAAGATGCCCTTCAACAGATGAATGGCTAAAGAAACTGTGGTACATATACACAATGGAATATTATGCAGATGTCAGGAGAGATGAAGTCATGAAATTTTCCTATACATAGATGTACATGGAATCTAATATGCTCAGTAAAATAAGTCAGAGAGAGAAAGACGCAGAATAGTCTCACTCATTTATGGGTTTTAAGAAAAATGAAAGATATTTTTGCAATAATTTTTAAAGGCAAAAGGGAGGAGTGCTGGAAGTTCAAGCCCCCTTCATGAAGCTCACCACAAAGAGTGATGATCTTAGTTTGAGAAATAACTACATTGAGAACTATCCTAACAATGAGAATGTATGAGGGAAATACAAAGCCTGTCTAGAGTACAGGAGGTGTTTGGGTGGGGAGGAGTGAGATTTGGGACATTGGTGATGGAAATGTTGCACTGATGATGGGTGGTGTTCTTTACATAACTGTAACCCAAACACAATCATGTATGTGATCAAGGGGTTTAAATAAAAAATATATACATATATATAAAATATTGAGGTGGTAATACTAATGTGATAAAACATAAATTTCAGGCTAAAATAGGATATAAAAATTGAGAGAATCATTTCAATAGTCAAATAAAATATAAATCAGGAATAAATCTAACTCTTTATTAAATTTTTTCTAATCGAAAATCCAACTACAAAAATGTTTATAATCATGGTGCTTAAGCAGACACTATTATAAGAAAAGAAATGAGTTCATTAAAGTGAAAACCAGCAAGAGCAAGTACTTTGCAAAAGCAAGGTCCCCTGATAATGACATCAGGCTGGGAATTTCTGCGAATCCACGCCTGCCTAGTGGGGCTGACTGATAAGAGGCTGCAGAAGAGCACTTTGGCTCCACTTCGCTACGCAGCCCTGTGCTCATTCTAAGGAAAGAACATCATCGCAACAAGAAGAGAAAAAATCACATGAAGGACTGTGCTGGATCACTGAAGGCCAGCATTTCTCTTTGGACTGTCTTCTCTGCTGTGTGCCTAGGCCCAAGATTTGATCCTTTGAGAGGCTCATCCACGGAGGACTCCACTCCTTTGTAGGCATATCGACACACTCATAAAGGGCAGAATCAGAGGTGTCTGGCTGCGCACATCATTTACCCAATGAATACCACCACAACACGTAGAAAAGCACACTATACTAGTGTGACAATGGAGAAACAACACAGGCCAGCATCAGACATAGAGAATGAAGATGACAATTCTGATGACCAGATAATGACCAACGAACTAAAAACGGAAAAACACATGGTTTCACAGACAAAAACCAGTTCAGAAACTTTACAGACTCAAACCCACACTTAAGAGAAAAACTGAAAGACCTAACTTAAGACAAGACTAACCAAAAGACACACCAAATTTCGATATAAAGATGGCATCAAATCCTAGGACAAGTCTTTCTCTCAATGTCAATGGACTAAATGCAGCAGTTAAGAGACACAGAGTGGCTAAATGGATCAAAAAACTCAATCCAACGTTTTGCTGTCTACAAGAAATGCACCTGAATAGTCAGAACAAACATAGGCTCTAAATAAAAGGCTGGAGGAAAATTATCCAAGCAAACAACACCCATAAAAAAGCTGAAGTGGCCATACTAATATCAGATAATGCAAACTTTATACTCAGGAAGGTTATAAGGGGCAAACATGGACATTATATATTAATCAAGGGGTATGTAGAGCAGGAAGAAATCACTCTTCTAAACATATATGCACCGAATGAGGGTCCAGAAAAATATTTAATACAATTGTTGACAAAGCTGAAAAATAACATCAACAACAACACAATAATTGTGGGGGACCTCAACACAGCTTTGTCAACAATGGATAGGTCAACCAGACTGAAACCCAACAAGAATACACTGGACCTGAGGAGAGAAATGGAAGAAAGAGGCCTAGTGGATATATATAGGACACTCCATCCCCAGAAACCTGGATACACATTCTTCTCCAAGGTACATGGGACATTCTCCAGGATAGACTACATGCTGGCACATAAAACATATCTTCAATGTATCAAGAGGATAGAAATTTTGCAGGGTACCTTTACTGACCACATGGTTCTGAAATTATTTGTGAATTCCAAAGGAACAAAGAAGAAAAACTCTAACACCTGGAAGTTAAAAAGCCTCATACTGAATAACCAGTGGGTCCGAGATGAAATCAAAAAGGAAATCAAAATATTCCTGGAAAAATGATAATGAAGACACAAACTGTAATAACTTATGGGACACAGCAAAAGCAGTACTGAGAGGAAAATTTATAGCTTTGCAAGCACACATCAGGATGGAAGAAGGGGCTTACCTGAGTAGCTTAATAACGCAGCTCATAGAACTAGAAAGTGCTCAATAAAAGGACCCAAAAACAGGGAGGCAGAAAGAAATAACAAAGCTGAGAACAGAAATCAATGAAGTGGAAACCAAAAAAACAACCCAAAAGATCAACGAAAGCAGAAGTTGGTTCTTTGAAAAAATAAACAAGATTGATAGACCACTGGCAAAACTAACAAAGAAAGAGAGAGAGAGAAACTTGATAACCCTTATTAGGAATTAAAAAGGAGAGATCACTAATGATATGGCAGAGATTCAAAGAGTAATCAGAAACTACTTAGAGAAGCTCTACGCCACTAAAAATGAGAATCTGGAAGAAATGGATAAATTATTGGACTCTTACAATCTTCCATGGTTGAATGAAGAGGATGTATCATATCTAAACATCCCCATCACTATTGAGGAAATTAAAAAGGTAATCAAATGTCTGTCCCAGAAAAAAAGCCCAAGCCCAGATGGATTCACTAATGAATTCTTTCAAACTTTACAGGAGGAACTACTACCAATCCTGGCAAGACTCTTTCATGAAATAGAAAAAACGGAAATACTTCCAAATACCTTTTATGAAGCCAACATCACCTTGATACCCAAACCAGACAGAGATACGAAAAAAGAAAATAGAATAAAGAAAATTACAGACCAATATCGCTGATGAATGCAGATGCAAAGATCCTCAACAAAATTCTGGCAAATAGAATACAATGCCTCATTAAAAAGATCATCCACTATGATCAAGTAGGTTTCATCCCAGGAATGCAAGGATGGTTTAACATCCGTAAATCTATCAACATAATACACAACATCAACAATGAGAAAAATAAAAATCACATGATCATATCAATAGATGCAGAGAAAGCATTTGATAAGGTTCAACACCCATTCATGATCAAAATTCTCAGCAAGATAGGAATGGAAGGAACCTTTCTCAATATAGTTAAGGCCATCTACCACAAGCCAGTGGCAAATATTATCCTCAATGGAGAAAAACTAAAAGCCTTCCCTCTAAATTCTGGCACAAGACAAGGCTGTCCTCTCTCACCACTCCTATTCAACATAGCACTGGAAGTACTCACTAGAGCGATTAGGCAAGAGGAAGATATCAAGGGAATCCAGATAGGAAAGGTAGAAGTCAAGCTCTCACTTTTTGCAGATGACATGATACTCTACTTAGAATACCCTAAAGACTCTACCAAAAACTCCTAGAAACAATAGACTCATATAGCAAGGTGGAAGGCTACAAAATCAACACACAGAAATCAATGGCCTTTTCATACACCAAATGGAAATTAAGAAAACAACCCCATTCACAATATTGCCACACAAACTTAAATATCCTGGAATTAACTTGACTAAAAATTTGAAGGACCTATACAAAGAAAGCTATAGGACCCGGGAGATAGCATTGAGGTAAGGCGTTTGCCTTTTCATGCAAAAAGTCATTGGTTTGAATCCTGGTGCCCCTGCCAGGAACAATTTCTGAGCATGGAGCCAGGAGTAACGCCTGAGCACTGCCGGGTGTGACCCAAAAACCAAAAATAAATAAATAAATAAATAAATAAATAAATAAATAAATAAATAAAAGAGAGAACTATAAGACTCTGTTCCAGGAAATAAGAGAGGATATGCGGAAATGGAAACACATACCCTGCTCATGGATTGGCAGGATTAACATCATCAAAATGGCAAACTACCCAAGGCATTATACAGATTTAATGCGATCCCTCTAAAGATACCCACGACTTTCTTCAAAGAAGTGGATCAGGCACTTTTGAAATTCATTTGGAACAATAAACACCCTAGAATAGCGAAAGCAATGATTGGGAAAAAGAACATGGGAGGAATTACTTTCCCCAATTTCAAACTTTACTACAAAGCAATAGTGATCAAAACAGCATGGTATTGGAATAAGGACAGGCCCTCAGATCAGTGGAATAGGCTTGAATACTCAGAAAGCGTTCCCCAGACATACAGTCACCTAATTTTCGATAAAGGAGCAAGAAATCCTAAACGGAGCAAAGAAAGCCTCTTCAAAAAAGTGGTGTTGGCACAACTGGCTAGCCACTTGCAAAAAATTGAACTTAGACCCCCAGCTAACATCATGTACGAAGGTAAAATCCAAATGGATGAAATACTTTGATATCAGACCTGAAACCATAAAATACATAGAACAACACATAGGCAAAACACTCCAGAATATTGAGACTACAAGCATATTCAAGGAGGAAAGTGCACTCTCCAAGCAGGTGAAAACAGATATTAACAGATGGGAGTATATTGAGCTGAGAACTTCTGCACCTCAAAGCAAATAGCACCCAGGATACAAGAGCCTCTCACTGAGTGGGAGAAACTATTCACCCAATACCCATCAGATAAG
>PVKC010002407.1:0-43633 GCA_004027635.1 Crocidura indochinensis
GAAGAAGAAGAAGAAGAAGAAGAAGAAGAAGAAGAAGAAGAAGAAGAAGAAGAAGAGGAGGAGGAGGAGGAGGAGGAGGAAGTACTAGGGAGATAGCTCAAAGTACTGAATTCTTTTTGTGTTGTTTGTTTTTGTTTTTGTTTTCTTGCTTGTTTTGTTTTTGGGTTAACACCCGGTGACGCTCAGCGGTTACTCCTGGCTATGTGTTCAGAAATCACTCCTTGCTGGGGGACCATATGGGACGCTGAGAATCTAACAAGTTCCGGAGGTCCTTTCTGGGTCAGCCACGTGCAAGACAAGCGTCCTACCCCTGCACTATCGTTCTGGCCCCTAAAGATTCTTAATTCTTGTTTTGCATGAATTTAGTTCCTAGAACTTCATGGCCAATGGAATCATTGGAAATGATCTAGTAAGCAGTGGAAGTACACCTGGAACACTGTTAGGTGTTCAAATATAGCTACCATCAAAAAATTAGAACTAGACCACTATCTTACACTACACTACACTACACTACACTACACTACACTACACTGCACTGCACTGCACTACACTACACACACACACACACACACACACACACACACACACACACACACACACACACACACTGAATTCAGAATATATTAAGGACTAGATCTGCCATGAATTACATAAACCGAAACATAGCAGTCTTTTTTTTTTTAACATTTTATTGATCTTTATGGATTAGATTCAATGTCAGGGGAAAAGTAAGTGAAAAAGACTACATTATAATATATGTTTTCTGCTAAAATTATATATTTTTTCTTCTAAATGCTTTTTTCCTTCAAAAGGAGAAACCTTCACCTTGAGCATAGAAAGGTTAAAACTCCCCATCCAATTTTTAATCTTAGTCTCTTTGTTAAATAAGTTATTTCAGAAGCTAAAACCTAGAAGCAGTCATCCTTTTAAATATATATTGTGAATGTCACATTACTTCAAAGTTCCAAATGCAAAAAAGTAAATGCAATTCTGACTCTGATAAGCCAGGATGTGAAATTTTCCAAATATAAATACTGTCTCTTAATAATTTACTGCAAATATAAACTTTTCTTCTACTGCAAGTAACTTTGTCAAATTATATAATCCTGAAATATTTGCTTAAACAGGGAAGATGTTATAGGATTCTCTTTTACTTCTTCCTCAGGGCCACCCTGAAAACTCTGGAATAATTAAAGTTCTTTCTCTTATTAAAAGTGCAGAAATTACTTATTTGAGTTAAAAGCATCACACTAAAATTCTTTGCAGCAAAGGAAACTATCATAAAAATTAAAAAGGCAATGTAAAATTGAAGAATATATTTGCATATATACATTTGAAATTTTGTGAAGTTAATATCCAAATTATATATAAAACTTTTATATCTCAACAGTGAGGAAATAAAAAGTAGTTTAAAGTAGGAAAATATGAACAGATAATTAATCTGAAGGATACTTAGATAACTAAGAGAAAAATGAAAACATTTTTATCATCATTATTATTTGGGTAATACAAATCAAAATCACAGTGTGAGATGATATTATCATATACCTGGGAGAACAAGTCTTATTATTTTTGATATGGATAAATCTGGAATATGTTTTATGAGTGGGATAAGTCATGTTTAGAAACCACATAATTTAATTCAAAATTGAAAGTAAGATAAATCAAAACAAAACTTCAAATTAGAGTGGTTATCAGAAGACAAGGTAAATGTGTGGTTTCATTGTTTGATAGTGAATATGAACTATTAATGGTGAAAATCATACACTTGCACTTATACTTTTGCAACTACAATTCTATATGCCTGAAGCTTTATAATATTGCAATGTAATAATGTATAATGCAACATTTTTGCCACATCCAGTAGTGCTCAGCAGTTACTTTTTTCTTTAAGCTCAGGAATTCTTCCTGGCAGGGCAAGATGGGATGCAGGGAATCAAATCTGATTCTGCAGCATCAAGACAAACACCCCGGGACTGGAGAGATAGCATGGAGGTAAGGTATTTGCTTTCATGTAGAAGGTCATCAGTTCAAATCCCGGCAACCCATATGGTCCCCCGTGCCTGCCAGGAGCAATTTCTGAGCATGGAGCCAGGAGTAACCCCTGAGCACTGCTGGGTGTGACCCCAAAACCACATACACACACAAAAACATACAAACACCCCATCAATTGTACTCTGGTCCCTTAGTACAATATTTAAAAGCAAGCACAGAATTACCTAAAAGATGTATTTTGTCCAAAAAATAAACAAAAACCAACAATAAAGAAAAACAAATTCATTAAGGTTAGACAGATATTAGACCAGACCAATTATTAATGTTTGAATCACCTTCTCAGTGTATTATTATGGCCAATGAAATATTTGCTAATGAGAATAGGTAGTCTATTTTAACTTTGATTACAGTAAATAAGATATTCATAAAAAACGTGTACCTGGGGAAATAAGTTTGGTCAAAGTGCAATGAGGTATTATTTTATCTTGCTGAGGTGTAGGGCAAATGAGTAGTCATGAGATTATAAGAATCTTATATGTTGCAAATGTATTCTTTGGATTTGATTGATCTACATTTAAGTAGCATACTCATGGGCTAGTTAATTTCTTATTAACAGTATTTAGAAATTAGGGGCTGGAGTGATAGCACAGCAGTAGGATCTTTGCCTTGCATGTGGCCAATCTAGGACAGACCTGGGCTCGATTCCTAGCATCCCATAAGATCCAGATATCACAAATGATCCCCTGAGTTGCCACGAGCAGTATCTGAGTGCAGACTCAGGAGTATATCCTGAGCATCACTGGGTATTTCCCCAAAAGACCTAAAAAAAAAAAAAAGCAAACAAAAAGCAATATCTGGGAATTAGCTAATCCTAGCATCTAGGAATACATAACCATCTTTTGTGGTATCAAAGTTGCAGAAGAGGCATAGTTCATTGATTGTGGTCAGAATAAATGTTTAAACAATGGGCCAATGACAGGAAGAAAACCCTTTTTAATTTGTATTTATTTTTTATTTATTTATTTTGTATGGGGCCAACTTTAGTAAAGCTTAGGGGGTTACTACTGGCTCTTGGCTCAGAAATCACTTCTGAGTGACACTAAGTACCATCCAGAATGTTGGGGATTGAATCCAGGTCAGCATCTTGATGACCTGTATTAATACTCTGATACAAGACAATGATATTTTAAATCAAAATGTCACAGTATCAGAATTTCAGAATCTGAATGGATATATTATATAAAAATGGAAAAAACATATAGTAAATATATCTTTTAGAGTGAAAAAATAAGCACAGACAAAAAGCTCAAGATGCCTTTCTTTTATTTTAAAAGAAAATAATATTGTAGTGTTACCCTCATGTATTTTGAATTTGGCAATTGCAATTGTGTAAAAGTGTCAAAAAAAAAGTGTCAAAAAAGTCTTTCAGCCTTTGTACTTTTAAATGCCTGTGAATATCACTGTAATTTAAGGTCATGTAAACAGAGAAAAAAGACTTACATTTTGAAATTGCCAAGTGATTCATCAAAGAAATGTTGTTAAAATACAACTTTTCCACAGAATACAAGGTCATTTTGAAGACTACATTACAAAAATTGGTCAAATTCCTTTGCTTCCCTTAGAGCTGTCTAAAAATTTTCTCTCTCAGGGAAATTCGATTTAATTTCCAAAATGGAAAATTAAATTGGTCAGATGAAGAAGAGTATACCATGCAAATTTGTTTTAGATTAGCTTTTTAAATCCCATTGATCCCTGTCAAAAGTAGCTTTTTTGAATCATTGAAGTAGAAAAATACATCTTTTTTTTGTTTTCACATTTACTCAAAAGTAATGTGAAAGGAAACTAAGAAAGCATTGTTTTGAAAGCTATTCATTAATTTATTCATTCACTCATTTTTTTAACTCATATTTATTATCACATACTGAGTTCCAGACACTGTCCTGTTTACTGGAATTTCATGGGGGAATGACAGGAGAGTCTCTGTCATTTAGAATTCCTAATCTCCTGAGTGAATTGAGGTAAACAAGTAAAGAAACAATTAAGTAAAACTGCTTTCTGATGAGCATGAAATGCTATAAAGAAAATAAATGAAGTGTCAATTAGAAAAAAATTGAAAAAAGATATCATTTTAAATTGAGTTGAAAAGTATATGATATAATTGTAATAGTTGGATCTGCATAGTAGTGTTTTCTTTTTGCCTTTTTTAAAATTAAATTTATTTTTTATGAGGCACTGCATTTTACTAAGTTATGTTTTTTTTGTTTTTGTTTGTTTGTTTTTGTTTTTGTTTGTTTTTGGGTCCCACGCGGCAGTGCTCAGGGGTTACTCCTGGCTCTATGCTCAGAAATCGCTCCTGGCAGGCTCAGGGGACCATATGGGGTGCCAGGATTTGAACCACCAACCTTCTGCATGAATGGCAAATGCTTTACCTTCATGCTATCTCTCCAGCCCCTAAGTTATGTTTTATTAAGTTTCAGGTACACAATATTCTGACTCCAATCCTTTAAAAGTGCTCACATCCCTCCACCAATATCCTTTTCTTTTTCTTCCCCCCATCCAGTCCATCTAGTCAATATGACAGGCACCATTTATTTTCCTTTATGGCACTGTGTATGATTATCCATTATACTGATCTGGTTCCACATTTACCACTTGACTCCCTTCAGCACCACCTCATTCTCCAGAGTAACTACTTCCATTCGCCATTGTCAAAGTGTTTTCCTCCCTGGTCCAATTTTCTCTTTCCCTCAGTACTATTAGGTTAAATTATTCAAAAAACAATACAGGTAGGGCCGTTTATAAACCAATCCTAGCTGTGCTTTAGGCTCACTTATAGGTGTTTGGTGGACCATAGGTAATGCCACTGATCAAACATTGGTGTTAAATGTTTGACGACCACTTGAACAACCACTTAGCAGTTGTACTTTCTCTCTGGCTGTGTGTTTTATAAATTTATTTGATACGTTTTCTCTCTAGATTTCATACTTAAATGATATGAATAAGATTTAGTTTAGTTTTGTTTTGGGGCCACATCTTGTGACCCTCAGGGGTTACTCCTGGCTATGCGATCAGAAATCACTCTTTGCTTGGGGGACATATGGGAAACCGGGGATTGAACCGAGGTCTGTTATGGATCAGCAGTGTGCAAGACAAATGCCCTATCGCTGCACTAGAGCTCCGGCCCCTGAATAAGATATTTTCAAACACAGTTTGAAATTGCTGCTTGCCAATAGAGACTGGATAGGGTGAGGAAAGTGAAAAGAATATTGTTGGAGGTATGTGGACACTTTTAAAGGATTAACATCAGAACATTTTATATCTGAAACTTAATAAAACATAACTTTCTAAAATGCAGTCTCATAAAAATAAATTTAATTAAAAGATAAAAACGTAAAAAGAAAACACTTCTATACAGATTCAACCAGTTCAATTATATCCTGTACCTTTCAACTCAATCTTAATCACATCTTTCTTCAATATTTTTCTAATTAGCACTTTATTTAAGTATGACTTCTATTTAAGTATGAATAAGGTATATAAATTCATATTTAAATTTTATTATGCAGTTTAGTAATTAAACCTACATCGTCATTAAGATAGTAAGCTATTATATCTTACATCAATGATAGTCTCCTTTTTAAATTGGCTTATATTTTGAACATAACACAGAACTAGTAGTGTAAGGGCAATAACTTTCCTTGTTTACATGTAAAAAGGGTAAAATTTGTTATACATGATAGAAGCTGGCAAGTAGTATGCTCGTAGAGCCTCAGCCTGAATATGTAAGACCCTCGGTTTAATTGCCAGATATGAAAGCAAAGTCTCCTGCTCTATTTTTTATTGTCTCACTGACATATGAACAAATAATTATCATTTTATCATTTAATGTAATATTTATCTTAAGTTTTACTTAGCACAACTTTATGACAAAAATGACTTTATGATTGGATTAAGTTTAGTTAGATTACATTTGATTTAAATTGCCTCCTGCAGCTAGACTTAGTGAGTTTCCTTAATGGATAAAATAAAGGAAGGAGGGTGCTACAACTCTCTCAGGTCACATCATAAAAAAAAAAAATGAAGGGGCCAGTGAGGTGGCGCTAGAGGTAAGGTATCTGCCTTGCAAGTGCTAGCCAAGGAAGGACCACGGTTCAATCCCCCGGCGTCCCAATGGTCCCCCTAAACCAGGGGTAATTTCTGAGCGCTTAGCCAGGAGTAAACCTTAAGCATCAAAAGGGTGTGAACCCCCCAAAAAAAAGAAATAAAAAAATGTTTTAAAAAGAAGGGAAACTTGGGGCCGTAGTGGTCGCACAGAGGTAGGGTGCTTTTCTTTGCACACAGCTGCCCTAGGACAGATCACGGTTGGAGCCTCCAGCATCCCAAGTCAGGAGCGGTTTCTGAGTGTATAGCAAAGAGTAACTCCTGAGCGTCACTCAGGTGTGGCCCCAAAACAAAAAAATAAACAACAAAAATAACCAAAAAAAAAAAAAAAGCAAGGAAATCTTTCGCATAAATTCTGGAGTAGAGAAATAAATTATTTAGTTGTACTTGAATACTTGAATTAAAAAATCAATGAATCGTAAGCACAAGTATGAATAGGGCATTTTGTAATCTAACTCAAAAAGAAAGATGCATGAAATCTAATAGAAAAGTGAAGATTTTTAGATGCTAGAAATTATTAACTGAAAATGCTACAAATTCCTCTGGGATTAATTTATTGAATCTCTTACCATATGCAGCAGAAGATAAAAGAAAGCTTATCGTAAACCATTGTAAAAAATAGAACTAATTTTCTTGCACAAGTATTTTTGTATTAATACTATTATGAAGATAAGAGTTGTTTTTCTGATATTATAATAATATTTATGCAATTTTTTAAACATATGAGTTTTGCATACTAAAGAGATAGGACGGTGGGTGTGCACTGCACTTGCCTTGCATGCTAACCTGGTAGTTTGATCCCTGGTGCCCTATATAAAGTCCCCAATCCCATCAGGAATGATTCCTGAACACAGAGCTAGGAATAAGTAACACCTGAGCATAGTTGGGTATGACCTTCAATAAATAAACAAGAATAAAAAAGAAATTTTATTATGCTTGAAAACCAGTCTTGCCCCCAACTTAAAACAAGACAATTTGGCTTTGCAAAATAATTTTTCTCTTAGTCTCAATGATATATGAGGTAAATGTTTAAAAAAAACCTGAATTCTAAAATGAACTCACTGTATTTTTGTTACAGATCATTTTTTGTCTTGATGAATTTCTTGTATAGATTGCAATACACAATTATACTTGCCATACTGATCCTGAGACATTTGGATATTAGAAGAAAAGACAGGCTCTTTTATTAGTTCACTATGAAACACATGATACTGAAGAACTACCTTTGTCACATACAATGCTCTATTAATATTTTTCTGGTTTCTCTGAAATACATCAGATTATGTCTGATTCACTAATGGTTCTAAAAATTCTGGAACACCTTTTAATAAATACAGTTCCTGGAAACAGTCAGCTCAATTTGCCACTGTTTTGCCACCAATTCTTTATGATTCTGGGCTACTGCTTTTTGCCCATTATGCTTATTTTGAGGCTTTTTCTTGTTCTCCACATGCTTTCTTAATTTTTTGTTTTATGATCAGAGTTAATTCTGTTCTGTTAATTATTCTTGAAGACATGAGGTCCTCATGACACAAAAACCTCCTGATGTTAACAATAAATAGCTTTATGTTTTTTAATCATTGATATATTTTAGACAGCACATTTAGACAGAACACTGTTTAAAAGCTTTTATTGAGACTAAACTGATAACAACTTTTACAGTATCTTCCTGAGACTTCCCAGGATTGGGATTCACTAAAAGCTACCCTACTGTGGCAGCACAGCAGTACACTCAACTAATCATAAGTATCAAGAATATTTTTAAATTCGCCCTTGCAGAATTTATTCTTGTTTTGTTTGATTTAATGAATCATTCTCAGTGCTCTTGCCAATGCTAATTTTTAATACTTCATGATCTGAAAATAAATAGTATGAAACTACAGCTTGTTTTTTTGTTATAGCATAAGATAGCCAAGAACCCAGGTTATAGAAATGTAAACTTTTCTATGTACTTCATCTATTCCAGAAAAACACAAAGAGAATGACTGCAAGTAACTTTCATATAGACATTTGGTACTTGTTTTTTTTTAAGTTTCACAATGAATAAAGCAAAGATATAAAAGAGATAAAAGAGTCTGCTTGCCATATTCTATAAATATCTAGCACTAAGAATCATAATTGTTAGGGAAAATGTTAATAGCATTCATCTATGAAAAATATAAATGAGCTAATGGTTTATGTCATAATTTACTTAGAAAACACCTGCCTCTTGCCTTTAAGGTAATTAAATTAGTAATACTGATGATTATTATTAAAAGTTGTTTTGATATCTTGTTTTCAAATTAATAGTTCAGTAAATAGTTACTGTGTTTCTCTGGAGAAATAAGCAGAGATGAGCACTACAGATAAAATGATGATCAAATAATATTCAGAGTTTCACTTAGAATTTATGGAATTGTGACAGTGATGATAAATATAGGAGACTATATTTCTCTGATTTTGATAGTGGAATAATTTAGCAGACTCATTTTAAAAAGCTCTGATCAAGGTAATAGAAGTATAAGGACTAGAAAGAAAAGTTATTTAAAATAGATGAAAGATGATCATTCAATAAAGACTGTAGACACAAAATATTATGGAGAATGAAAGACAGCTATAAGGCTAGAGGAACAGGTAAAAAACATAAGTATGTAAAGGTGAAGCAATAGAGTTAGGTGGGAATAAGCCCATGCACAGTCTTTGGTGATATATTAAGATACTTTTATTTCTTTACAAAGAAAGACATGTCAGGGAGAGTTCCATAAGTGGGAATGACATAATGAGACTCATATTTTCGAGGTGGATTCTATATGAATTCATATATAGCTACAAGCTGAACTACAGATATTCAGCTAAATCTAAAATCTAAATGGTGCATGCTCTTTTTATATCAAATACAAACTGATATATTTAATATCTTTATTGTTTGTTTTACTTTAAAAGTACTATAAATTAATCTGTGTCCTTCCTTTGTTTCTGTTTGCCAAACTGATTATTATTGTCAAAGATTCTGTATTGAAAATTAGAAGGTCATATATTTTAAACTTGAAATGATGAAACTTGACTCAGTCATGAAGAACCACATGTACTGTTCTAGGGACAAAATTGGCTCAACAAGATGTTGCTTTGACATTTGATTAACTATTTTCCCCCACCCCTCTTTTGGCTACTGTTGATATTTGAAACATTTTACAGATTTGCTCTTTGTAATAACATCCTGTCCATCAGCTAGCTTCAAAGCCGATATTAGTCTGTGCAATTCTTACTGAATCAATGGCAGCTCTAGGCACCAATCCAAGAAAAAACTTGGCTCAGTGTCTACAATGAACTATAGAGGTTATTTCATGACTTTCTTTCAGTTTGATATATATATATATATATATATATATATATATATATATATATAGTATGGATGGATATATGTATATATTTATGTGTATATTACTATTCATATAACTGAAGTCTAATGAAAGTAATTTTGTTTTGTTTTCATATTAACAAGCAACAGTTATCAAGTTTACTGTATGCCTATGTGTGTATGAAGCAAAATAATTTTATTTAGGAAGTATAAGTTACGGAAAAGAGAGTAAGATATTGGTTCAAGAAAGAACTGAGGCCTCTCTAGAGTGGAGAGAGTAAGAGTTTACTTCATACTGAGATGTAGGTGAATCCAAAGATAGAAATACAGTTCAATTATATTGTTCTTTTTTTTTTCTTTCTTTCTTTCTTTTTTTTTTTGGTTTGGTCAAACCTGGAATAACTAAGAGACTATTATCTGATCTGTGATCAAGGAATACTTCTGGCTGTGTTTCTGAATACTAAGAATTGAACCTGGTTCTACTTCATGTAGAGAATTTTTTCAGCCCAGTAAGGATTTCTCTGATATGAATGATGATAATTTCTTACTCTCTTTGACCACAATATAAATCTGTCTTCATATAAAATAATTTATTGAGATATTTATGAGATTAAAAAATTTATAATTTATTTAAAATGTCTTCTGCTTTGAGTGTTCCTATCTGTCAGAGTTGATGCTCACTCTGCATTTCCATGTTGAAAATTATTTGTTCATTATCATTAAGTGTTATACCTGTGCATATTTGATTTTTAAAATAATCTATGATAAAATGTAAATACTTTCAAGGTGCATAACTTGTATAACTAAGTTTTATTTTATTTTTGTTTGCAATAATGTGTTTCTTTATATTTGTTTCACCACACTCGGGTACCTTCATAAGTAGTAGCAGGGGTAGAGGTAGAACAGGGTGTTGGAATATCAATGAAGAGAAAAGTGCACTTTGGTATCATATAGAATCCAGTGTTTACATACTATTAAGGAGAAAAATCATGCACATATAACTTATTATTGACTGGCATAGAGTACTTAGCAAAATAGTAGGAGTACTTGAAAATATGAAAAACTATACAAGTACTTTTTACAGAAAGACAAGTTCTCTAAGAAATCCAACTTTGTTTTGACTCTAATTTAAAAATAAGATTTAATAAATCTGTATTTTTCAAATGTGTATTGTTGGCAGTAAAGTTAACCATAACTTACATCTCAAAATAGTCCTCTTTGCAATACTAACTTTTGTAAGCTGATTATTTAAAAAAAATAGCATACATGTAAAAGTTTTTGAAGCAGAAGTAAAATAATCTTTTAATGGAAAATAAATTCTCCATTTGTAAATTTTATGTCTTTCCTTACCAGAAAATTGAGTAGTTCATGATCTCTAGAAACTCTTTTTGGTGGAGAATGCAGTGGCTTAAATCTGTATAGTATAAATACCTTTTTGTATTTATTGGGTGATACCTTGAAAGGTGGAAGTATATTTATTTTTTTCTCTATCATTGCATTGAAATGTGACTGCTGATTTCATTTTCTGGTAAGAAATGTTAAAATAACAATGTTAATATGTCATGTAACTACTCATTTTAAAAAATAAAACAAATAATAAACACCAACCAAGACAAATAAAAAGTCAAAACTCTAAAGTCAGAAACATATAACTAAATTATAAGTCTTAGAAACACAAAAGTAAGTAAGCTTAAAAATCTCTTATTTTAAAATGAAAATTTTTCTTAAACTCCTTGTGACTTAACTTTCAGTCATCTTGCTGTTTCCTTGGACAAATGTTATAGGGAAAAAATACTAATCTTAGATGTTCTCATTTTATTTCTTATTCAAATCCTAGACTGATAAATAAATTATCAGTGCACTAACTCATTTTTGTTCTAAGCTTGTTTACATATTCAGGTTCAAAATTAGGAGACATATAAATGGATTCCAGAGGCTAATTTGTTGTTGCAGATTGAATGAAGTCTTATTCCAAACACATGTCTTTAAATTAAGTTGGATCATTTTGCATATTAAACTGGAACCACAAAATGTCACTCTCCCTTAGGGTAAAGTTTGAGTTAAGCCCAAACACATCTCCAAAATTAAGGAAGGAAACTGTGAAGCCAGTGTAATAATAGAAATTTAACACTCTACTCAGAATATAAGAAAATACTGAAAATGTCTTTCAGTGTTTGTCTACAGTTGTTGTAAAAATCGACTTCACAAAAAGTTGAAACAGCAGGTGAGACATTTGCCTTGCACACAGCCAACCTGGGTTGGGTCCCTATATCTTATGTGGTTCCCTGAATCTACCAGCTGTGATTCCTATATAAAGAATCAGAAGTAAGGCATGGACACCTCCAGGTTGTAAGCTCCTGTCCCTAGCTTCAGTTGCTTATTTTAAGCAGTCAAAATTAAAATCAAAAAACTGGAAATTAATTGGTCAAATCAGAAAAATAATTATTAAAAAGAAAAGGAAAACATGGGAATCTTCCAAATCATGGGAAACATCTTTCAACACGTTTCCAGAGAAAGGCAGGAAATTTACCCTTATTAGATCTTTATAACAAAGAGAGTTGAGTGAATATTTTAGTTGGAGTTTAAAGCAGAGGAGCAATATAACAGAGCTAAGATGATGAGATGATTATCTTCTGGTCGGTATCCAGGTCAGAGGACAAAGCTTGAGTCATCCAGTTTATCAGGAACTACCTAGAACTTCTCTTGAAACTTTCCATACTGGTATTTCTTTCCTTAGCCATATTCCTCATCTCACTCTGCCTATTTATTCCTTTGTCCCCATCAGTAGGACTTAACATGAATTTATAGCCCAAAGCATGTTTTCACTTTCACTTTGCATAGTATCTCATGTGGTACTATCCAGACAGTATGGAAAAAAATGAGATGAGAAGCACAGATTCTCCTGATCTGGTGAATGACAAATCTGGTAAAAAAACAGCCGTGGGTAAGTCAACTTGATGAGAGATCAAGTAGTTGATGTGGAAGAAGCAAATGCACAATTAATTCTTAATTTAGATATCCAAATTCTAAATTCCTAGTGTAGGTGTGAGATTCCAGGCACATTTTATTTTATGCCTTTTTGTTGAGGTAACTCTAACTCTGAGATTTGTTTGTGGCAAACTTGTTCTAGAATGGCTCAAAGGAATTATTTGTACTACACTAAGATCATTCCTTTTGAATATATAACCTTTATCAATGTATTCTTCAAGAGATATCACCAGAAGTTTGTTATTTTAAGACCTCCAGAAATTGGCTATATTCTTGCTCTTACCTTGTTACTAATCCAGAACTTAGTAAATAATTAATGAAATCAGAAAATTAAACTGAGGATGGTCCTACTGGTAAAAAGTTAAGATGAATTTTTAGTTTTAGGAGGTAATTATGGAAGCTAACATTTAGAAAATAACATTGTCACAGTCAAGAAACCCTACTAAAACACTAAGAGTTAAATATTTTTAGAGAGTACAGAAATGTTATATATGAAGTAAGAATAAGGAAATCTGTTTTAGGGTGATGATTTAAAGGACTGGAGCATATACTTTCATGGAGGAAACCAAAGTTTGACTTTTTTGTATGACATGCACCTCCAGAACTAAACTGAGTGTAGCCCCTGTGTACTGATGGCTGTGATACAAAAATATCAAATAAGCAAAAACAACCAAGAAAATAAAAGTAAAGACTAAAAATCAGTGGTGAAATTCTACTTATGTTTTCTTATTAATTATGATACGGTGATTTACTAATATTCCTTACTATATGGAGCAAGACATATGGGAGTATTTTTTCTTAATTTTTCTTTAAACATAAACTTGTTCTAAAAGACATATTGTAAATTACAAAGAACTTTGAAGTAGAAATCAACTTTAAAAGTACCAGAGATGTAAGTCACTTGCCTTGAATGTAGCCAACCCTGAGTCAAATCCTCAATATATAATATGTTCCCTGAGTACTACAAGGGTTCAGTACTTATCACAGAGCCATGATTTGTTCCTGTATATACTGTGTATTTACCACAAATAACCCCCAAGTGAAAAAAATAATAAACTTTGAAGAACAAAAACAGCATAAACAAAACTTCATAGACTCTAGCAGATCTTTTAAATAGGTCCCAATAGTGGCGCATCTAAAGTGTGATTGGAGGAACTATCTTGAATCTAAAACTAGAACTACAGTATCTTATCAGCTTCTTCTGCAAACGGCTTTTGATTTTAGCTTAGATATTAACAGATGTATTTTCATTTTGTAAAACTCAAAATTATAGGCTATTAGAGAATTTTCCTATATAAAAACATATTGTAAATCAATCTCCAGCACCCCTTTTGAACTCATAGGCCCCAAAAGGGTGGTTCCTAATCATAGATCCAGTATAGGCCCTAAGCATTGATGAGTATGACCAAAAGCAACAAAAAATTGATCGGTTATTGAAATCTCTTTCCTGATATCTGTTCTTTTGGTTGTTTTTTTTTTTTTTTTTTTTTTTTTTTTTTTTTTTTTTTTTTTTTTTTTTTTTTTTTTTTTTTTTTTTTTTTTTTTTTTTTTTTGTGTGTGTGTGTGTGTGTGTGTATGTGTGTGTCACTCCTGGAAGCACTCAGAAATTACTCCTGGCAGGCTTGGGGGACCATATGGGATGCAGGGAATAGAATCCAGGTTAGCCTTATGCAAGATAATCCACCCTCCCAACTCTGCTATTTTCTTTCTTTTTTTTAAATCTGCCTTTTATAGTCTCAATTTATTTTTTATTATTTTATATTATTTTTTGGTTTTTCAGGCCACATCGGTTTGATGCTCAGGGGTTACTCCTGGCTAAGCGCTCAGAAATTGCCCCTGGCTTTGAGGGGGTGGGAGGGACCATGTGGGACTCCAGGGGATCAAACTGCGGTCCTTCCTTGGCTAGTGCTTGCAAGGCAGACACCTTACCTCTAGATCCACCGTGCTGGCCCCTATCTCAATTTATTAAGAATCTTTTTGGATCACTAATAAATACCATAAAATACATGAGAAAGATTTTTTTGTTTGATTTCAGAAGGAATGCAAGCTACACAAATTTTTCCTTTCTAATGATTTTTCATAATGTTTATTGTGACCAAAGTGAATTATAAACCTTCACAGTAATATTTAAGGTACATAGTGACAATGAATTAGAGCCATTCCCACCACCAATGTTGTCCTCCCTCCACCCCTGTTTCCAGCATGCATTCCATATCTTCCCACTCTGCCCCCTGGACTGCTAATGTCCCTTCTGTGTATAGCTTGTAGATTGTGTATTGATTCTGTTGTCCTTGACTTTGGGTTTTGTATTTAAGTCTGATAATTTTTTATTTCCACTCAATGTTCATATACTGTTTGCTCCTGGTACCATCACTTTTCCCCTCTCAATTTATGAGGCAGAACAAGATGATTTAAATTCTGTGGTTTTGTTGGAAAAAGAAAAGAAAAAAAAAAAGAAAGCTAGGAGGAGTCCATCTAATAGCTATAAATATCAATTTAAAAGAAGGGGGGGGACATAACAAATAAAAGCCAACAACACATATTTTGAAAAATTCCAGTAACAGTAATGTAATGAACTCTGCTCCTGTAATTACTATAATCTAATCAGCTTTCTTGACTTTTCTTTTTGTGTAGGGGAGCACAACCTTTGATTATAAGCATTTGCACTTTGCATCTGCACTCAGGAGTTACTCCTGGCTATGCTCATAGCAGGCTTTAGGATATTGCTGATCAAACCTGATTTGCAAGGGAAGTGCCCTATCTAATATAATCCAGGCTAATTAATTCCTTGACTTTTATGCCTGTAAAAGCAAAGGGAGATGCATATTTCATACTATGATCTAATTCACACTTACATACAAAAACACAATTTTAAGACTTAGTGATTCCTTTACTACATGTTATATTCTCTATTTTCTATTGTGTAGCATTATATAAGAAAAATACTGCCTGTTAAACTGTAAGTCAATAGAATTGATTTTGAACCCAGTAATAAGTCACATTGTTGAAAAAACAGTGATCTAATACACGTAATTTTATATTGTCATATTTTTCTGTATTGTCCTATATTTTCCTCCCAATTAATTGCCATTTCTTAAATAACCAATCCTTTAGTGTTACTTTAGGCAAAATTATGTGATGGATTGCCTTTGTAGTCAATCTAATTCACATCGCTACAGTTCTATAAGATGTCATGCTACTTGAATTCTTTTGTCATATTTATAATTATAATATCTGCAAGGTTAGATATATGGATTTATGTAGTTCCTTTAGTGAAAATAAAGGCAAGAACTTAAAATAAAAGCTTTATGTATTCAATTTAAAATTATGTAAATAAAGTATTGGCAAATGCTCTTATCAATATTGGCAAGTATTGGTAAATAAAAATATTGAACGTCATTGAGATAATTTTAAGTATTTATGTGAATTACAATGACAGCATTATATGCTACTAGAATTTTCTAATTTTGTGGTTATATAAGAGAATATTCCTTTTCTTGGAAAATTCCTTTTAAAATGCTTCAGAATAAATGTACCCTAGATTCACAATTTTTCTCCAATGGAAAATTATTAAAAAGTATGAGTGATGATGTGTGCATGTCAAGAATTAGAATCACAAAATGATAAAAAGCAAGTGCATTAATATTATTGAATCAGGTTAAAGAATATATGAAAGTTCTTTATGCAGTTTACAATAGCTTTCATATGTATATTTTTGAAAGAACACAAAAATAAAAATTTAATTATAAAGATATATATTTATCGTATTTTTTGCTTCTGTGTAGTACTGATATTATGGAATGTAGTTAAAAAACATAAAGGGAATTTTTATATTTAATGAGTGTCCTAAACAACAATCTCAGAATAAAAATTCAAACAATAAAATATAAAAATAATAAAGATTAATAAAATGTATAAATATATGACTCAATTATTAAGAAAATAACAAAATAATTGATATTTTAGCTTGTCTGAGAAGCTCAACATATAAGTTAATTGTATTTCTTTTTATTCCATGGGAATATTTATTCTGTAATAAATTTTTTCATTTAATCATCATGAGATAGTTACAATGTTGTTTATGACTGAGTTTCAGTCATACAAAGTAGAATACCCATTCCTTCACTAGTGCACATTTCCAAATTTCCCACTACCAATATCTTCTTTCCCTACTGCCCTCATGCCCTCATCTGTGCCTGTTTGTGCCTCTCTTTCTCTCTCTCTCTCTCTCTCTCTCTCTCTCTCTCTCTCTCTTCTCTCTCTCTCTCTTTCTCTCCCTTTTCTTTTTTTTTTCAACACTGTGGTTTGCCATATTGTACTAAAGATACTTAGTAATTAAAACAAGGGGGGCTGGAGAGATAGCACAGCTGTAGGGCATTTGCCTTACATGTGGTCTACCTGGGAGTGACCTGGACCCCCAGCCTGCCAGGAAAAATTTCTAAGTGGGGAGCCTGGCATAACCCTGAGCACATCTGGATGTGGCCCCAAACCAATAAATAAATACATACATAAATAAATGAATGAATAAAAGGTTTCTTTCAGAAAAAAATAAAGTGTATCACTTAAAATAGAGAAAACTGGGGCCAGAGCGATAGCACAGAGCTAGGGCATTTGTCTTGCATGCAGCCAACCCGGACTGCCCTGAGTTAGATTCTTGGCATTACATTTTGTTCCCTGTGCCTGCCAGTAGCTATTTCTGAGTTCTTGTAAGGAGTAACCTCTGAGTGCCACCAGATGTGACCCCAAAACAAACAAAAACAAAAAACACAGAGAAAACTGATAAACTTCTGTCAAGATGAATTTAGTAATAGGAAATTGGCAATAATAAATAAAACAATATGAGTGGAATCTCTAGAGATATAGTGCACTTAAATTGCATAATAAGTAAACAACTTTATTATGAATATTTGTATAGTTATATAGAAAAAATCAAGAAATATGCACTGAGAGTAAAAGAAAAATAAAATAGAATACTTCCACTTTACTCTAGAAAATTTGATATATAAAATTCTTAGATAATACACTCAAGGTGGGAATTATTTTCAAGAAATAAAAAATATGATTTAAAAGAGTAATATTTTTTACACTTACCAACCTTATCTGAGAGAATTTTGGCAGTGTATGTTGTCTGTGAGTGTGCTAAATGCGGCAGCAATTTACTCTCTTCTGCTTGAAAATTGAATTTAAAAATCTGCAAATATCTTTGTAATGTCAGTCATATATATAGTTAGCTATATTCTTTTTTGTTTGTTTGTTTTTTTGGGTCACACCCGGCAGTGCTCAGGGGTTACTCCTGGCTCCATGCTCAGAAATTGCTCCTGGCAGGCACGGGGCACCATATGGGGCACCGGGATTCGAACCGGTGATCTTTTGCATGAAAGGCAAACGTCTTATCTCCATGCTATCTCCTGGGCCCCTATAGTTAGCTATATTCTAAATAAAATTCTAGACAAATGAATTTAGGCATATAATGATCAAGTCGGGTTTTCTAAGAAACTAAGGAAAACATCTTCAGTTTTATGGAGGGTTTCTGCATGTTTCTTTTTACATTAGGAACTTGAGTATTTGTCTTTTCAGATCATCATTTTATTTTTATATCTTACTAAAATGTATTAGCTTAAAACTGAGTTAAGAAATGACCTGAAGAAGATAACAGATCGTCATTACTATGACGTAGCCATTTACATAACAAATTTAGTAACTTTATACAATCAATACATAAGGTTTGGAAATGTTATAGAACCAAAATAAATATCAAAAGCAAATGTATTTCTAAGTGTGACCAGAAGTTTAATTAATATCTATTAACATAAGTCTGGCAGCAGATGTAAGAAAAGCAAAAAAAAATGAAGAAAAGAAAAAAAAAGAAAATTAAAAAAAATATGTAGAAATAATATACCATACCCTTTTATTAAAAAGATTTGAGGAATTGGGCCATCCTCGGTGATGATCAGGACCTACTCAAAGGCTATGTACTCAGGAATTATTCCTGTCAGCACTAAGGGACCATGGATAGTGCTTGGAATAGACCTTAGTTTTGATATGTGCAAGGTAAGTGTTATCTCCATATTATCTCTCTGGCCTGAATATTTGATTTTATCTACAGTTTATATCTCTAATTAAAATTATAGGTTAATACAAACTTTAAATTTAAATAATCTTTAAAAATGAATATCGATCTAAAATTATATATTCATCGATTGAATTAATATACATTTATATATACATACATATATAATTATCTAAGGAGAGGAAATGGAGGGGTATTTTGCTGTATGTTAACTTCTGAATGAGTCTAGATATTTTCATAAATATGTTAACTTCTGAATGAGTCTAGGTATTATTATAAAGAAAGATTTGTTTTTCTACCTAGGGCTGAAGTAATTAGAACAGGGTAGTGTATGTTCAGAATTACACAAATAGAAAACAGAATTAGAAACACACATAAATATACACACATGCATATATATACATATATATGAGAGAAAAATATATGTACATATAAAAATTTATGTACATTTAAAAATATATACGTACATATATATGAGAGAGAAAGAAAGAGAGAGACAATTACAGAACGCAATACAAAGTGAATAAAGGATTTTCCTTTCCTTTTTTTTTCTTCTTGTTTTGGGGCCATACATGGCTCTGCTCAAAACTTATTCTTAGCTCTGTGCTCAGAGGTAATTCCTAGTTGTGCTTTAGGGACTATGTGATCCTGGGTCTTGAATCCAGGTCAGGAGTATGTACAGTAAGAGCCTTACTTGATGCAATATCTCTCTGAACTGGAAACTCAATTTTTAAATAATTGTACTGAGACAATTTGCTATTCATAAAGAATAAAACAATTCCTATTCTTCTGCATTTATTAAAATGTATCTTTACTTTTTTTGCAATCTTAATATAAAGTTTAAAGCAATAGAGCTGCAATAAACAGATATAGGTAAATTAGGGAGATTGCTCAACTGGTCCTTGTTTATGCCTTGTAAGCTAGAATCCAGAGTTCAATTTTAGTGCTGTAAGACCTTTGAGCACTATTTGTATAGCTTTGAAAGCTGCTAAATAACTCTCAGTGTAACACTGCTGGCCTCCAACAGTTCTCTAACACTGATGGATCTAAGCATTGAACTTCTAGCTGGTTGATTAACTTGGAATAAACCTGAGTTCCCCAAATATTTCTTTGAATTAACTTCCTCTTATCAAAAAACAGTAAAATAGAGGAATATATCACAATATGCAGAAAGCAACTTCTTTCGCAAAATACATTCAAATAATTCATAATATTGTAATGGGCATTATAAATCCCGATAAAACTAGATTATAATTAAAACTGCTGCTTCTGTATAAAGACATCATTAAGAGGTTGAAAACAGGATATTATATATAGTAAATAATTTGTTATATAGAGCTTAATATTAATATGCTATTTTTATATTTTATTGTGATTTCTTTTGCATTACCCTGATTACTTTCCATAAGCAAGTTTACCTTTTGAGCTTCTTGTCTAAATTGGTTGTCCCAAACGTTTGAAGAGTTTTATTAAACCATCTGACATTTTTGAAGACATCAAATATTTGGAATAGTTGATCATACAAGAAGTTCAAACTAACTATTTGTTTATGGAAAGTATCAGGGAAATCACAGAAAGTCCCCACCATTATCAATCTAACAGAAGAAAAAAAACATAATCTGTTAATTTTAGAGGTTGGAAAATATCAAATTGGTTGGTTTATATGCTACTAAAGGAAATTATTGGTATTTTCTGTGGCATTTTACTACTTTTCTTGAATGTTTACTGTATGTATAGAAATAGAAAGCATTGCAGTTTCATAAGCATGAAATTAGGAAGGCAAATTGAGGCAGCTAAGTTCACTACTCACCACCAATGTATTGTTAAGTAGAATGGTTAAATTCAAAACACACATATAGAGGAATAGAAAACTCAGTGAATTGGAGAGAGACATCATAAATGTTTGGCAACGTGTATTTAAATGAAAGTGACTGTATTATGAGATCAGTCAGCATGAATGTGCATTTGTCGTTACACTTACCTTCAAGGAGAGAGGAATATATAGGTTAAAAGTTAGAATCAACAGAGTAGTGATTTACATGAATAAGTCTAATAAAATCCAAATGGGAATGAACAGGAATGAGTATCAATAAGATTCTATACCATGTCTGACCATAAATTTAAGACTGGTAAGAAAAAGGTGAAAACTTGTTTCAATTAAATAGAGTGTGGGAAATAGTGATATGGATGTAAGATGAATATATTATAGATACAGTTGGGATAGAGAATTGTTGTACTTGGCGTAATAGAAACGAGACAGGGACAGCTGGAAAGTGGAAGATATGGCATTGAGAGAAAAGAGAAATAGAGACTGTAGTTAATGATTAGCCAAAATGTTTTATGTCTGAAAAGAAATGATGCTAAGTGAAATTTCTGGTTTGGTAAATATAATTTGTCAATATAAGTAACAGCAAGAATAATGGGAATTTGTAAGTGTGGCCAAAGCTAGAATTTCAAAGTCAAATGTTTCAAACAGCAAGTAGACAACAGTTATAGAGAAGCGATATTAAGTGCTGCAGTCTGATGTCTTTATAGCTTATACATAGTGCAATGATCCAGCTATATGTAAGGTTTTTACTATAGTAAGATGAATGTGAAATGCATCTGTAGAAGACTGAAAATAAAAGCGTTTTGCTTAGGATGAAAAAGAAATAAAGACTTTAGAAGAGAGAAAACAGTAGGACATGGGGTTATAATGTGGTATAATTTTGAAAAGAGATTTTCTGAATGATTGAAAAAGACCATTGAAAGTATTTGAGAAAAAAAATAAAGGTACAGAGAAAGAAAACAATAAATGGTCAAAGTCAACAGAACTGGAGAGTTGGTCTAAAGAATATATTTACACAACAAAGGGAGAGTTGCTGTTATATTGAATTGAGTCACGTTGGAAAGTTGATGAAGAGAAACTGGCTTTGTGTGATATGGCAGGTGTGATACGACTGGCAGATTCTGAAAACTATCCTTAATAATAGTCTGAATCATGCTATCTCAGTAAAAATGGAAGAAAGCTATAAATTCTGGTGTATAGAAAGCCCCAGTAGACTACTTCGAAAGAACTAAAGTATTTTATAAATATATAATAGTGTGTATATATTATATAAATATTTCCTTAGAAATATTATACATTTTAGAGAACACATTCTCTTCGATTCCTTTTTCTTAACAATGCCAACTATTATCTTTCTGATTCATATTCTCTTAATTTTTGAACAGATAAGTCTATTTCAAAAATTTTTCTACAAAATGAATCATGAATATCGAAATAGACATTAGAGAGATAGTATAGAAGTTAAGGCAGATGCCTTGTAGGCAATTGATTTTGGTTAGATCTCTAGCACCACGTGATCCCACAGCAGGTCTGGGGAACCTGAAACACTTCTGCGTTGGCAAGTAGATTCCAATACTTCAGGATTCTAGCAATATTGCATTCTCAGACTTAGATCAGACATTGAAACTATCAAGGGGGGCCTTTGAATCTCCTGAGTACTACTACCACCAAAAAATATCAAATGTGTAAGTAAGCAACTATCTGAAATTTTATACGTTTTAGAGAACACATAATATTTTATTATGTAGATAATAAGTTTTAACTAATTTTGTTTGCCATTACCAGATTAATTCTTAAAAATACTAATGTCTTGTCTTGCAATGTATACTGTTAACTTTTATATTTTGAGAATGAATTGAAAAAATTTGTATTTAGAAAATTTTTCGCTCTTCTCTCCTCTCTGCTGAGCCGATCTACGGCCGGGGACCCCTGTCCCTCGGTAAGATGGTCTCACCCGACCCATGTGGGACTGATCGAGCCGTGTGATTGGGGATCCCAGAAACATAAAGACCACCACCGGCCATGCTCTGACTCTTCTCTCCTCTCTGCTGAGCCGATCTACGGACTGTAACCTCTCCAGGCCCCGTACCCAAAAAGCGCTCCGCTTCACTCCATGGCCGCGCCTACTTTGAAACCCCTGAATTCCATACCGGCAAGGGGACTTAGGTGAATTCTGTTTATGGGTGATTGTCCTCCCACTGTAACTTTATCTTGTCCTCTCTCTTTGCATCTTTGTTCTCATAATTAAAAATAAAAATTAAAAAAAAGAAAAATTTTCTCTAAAAATTAATTGGGCCACAGAAATGAATCACTTATCCTACTTGCTGCCATTGCCATATTAATTCCTGCCAATACTTATTTTAACTTGTAAACTAAATAAACCCTGAGTACCACCAGGTGTGAGTCCCAGAAAAAATGATCAATAGTTGTAGTTCATAATAAAAACCTGTCTTAGCTATATATTAATGAAAAGTGAGGGTACCAGGACCAAACAGATATATAATCACTAAGTAGTAAGCTAGACACAGAGGGGACCACTTAATCTAGCAGCCCAGGAGGGTGAGGGTGAGGATGGGGGATACGGCATGCAAGATGGAAACGGGGATGGAGGGAGGACAAATTTGGTGATGGGAATTCCCCTGATTCAATATTAATATGTACCTAAAATAGTACTGTGAAAGATATGTAAGCCGATATGGTCAAAATAAAAATTATATATATAAAAGAAAACCAGTCAATATCTTCTCTGTAACCTCATTTTATCTCACTTATTATGTTTAAAATAATTTATATTTTAATTTTCCTATACTGTCTATTTTCATTTCATTTCATCCTTCTCATACAAAAAATAATAGTGTTTTATTTACATGTTCAGTGATTCTGAAGATTATTCCCCGGGATATTTGACCAACAGTGCCTACAATTTAGTGCTAAAAACCCAAGGATATAATACTTGTAGGTCTTTTGATTGAAGAGACAATAAAGGTCACTTTAGCAGTGTCTTTAGAGCATATTTGGAATCTTTTAAACTGTCTATGAGTCGAGAAGAATCCTGATTAAGATCTAATTCCTGTAATTAATTCCCAAACTTCAAACATTATGTTTTTTTCTGGGATTCAAACAACTGTCCTTCTGCATGCAAGGTAAACGCCTTACCTCCATGCTATCTATCCGGCCCTGCTTCATTGCATCTTTTTTTTATTATTTAAAAATTTTGATTACATACATGATTGTGATTAGGTTTCGGTCATGTGAAGAACACCCCCTTCCCCAGTGCAACATTCCCACCCCCAATGTCCCAAGTCCCCCTCCCTCCCACCCCACCCACACCTGTACTCCAGACAGGCTTTCCAGTTCTCTCATTCATTCACGTGATTATGGTAGTATTCTGTGTATTTATTTTTATAGCTGCACTCACCACTCTTTGTGGTGAGCTTCATGGAGTAAACTGGGAGTTCACTCTCATTGACTCTGATGATTGTTGCAATGGTGATTTTTATTTTCTTTAAAACCCATAGATGAGTGAGACTATTCTGCATCTCTCTCTCTCCCTCTGACTTATTTCACTCAGCATGGTAGATTCCACATACATCCATGTATAGGAAAACTTCATGACTTCATCTCTCCTGACAGCTGCATAATATTCCATTGTGTATATGTACCACAGCTTCTTTAGCCATTCGTCTGTTGAAGGGCATCTCGGTTGCTTCCAGAGCCTGGCTATTGTGAATAGTGCTGCAATAAATAGAGGTGTGAGGAAGGGGTTTTTGTATTGAATTTTTGTGTTCTTAGGGTACATCCCTAGGAGTGGAATAGCTGGGTCGAATGGAAGCTCAATTTCCAGATTTTGGAGGAACCTCCATATTGCTTTCCATAGAAGTTGGACTAGACAGCATTCCCACCAACAGTGGATAAGAGTTCCTTTCTCTCCACATCCCCGCCAGCACTGATTATTCTCATTCTTTGTGATGTGGGCCAATCTCTGTGGTGTGAGGTGGTATCTCATTGTTGTTTTGATTTGCATTTGACTTATTGCATCTAAGATTTTTTTTGTTTGTTTGTTTTGGGGCCATACCCACTGGACAGGGACTTCCTGGCTTTGTGTTCAGATATCACTCCTAGCAGTCTTGGAGATATGGAATGTTGGGGATAAAACTGTAGTCACTGCATGCATCCACTGTTCTGTCACTCCTGTTCATTAATCTGAGATTTTATAAAAATCATTATAACAATGGAAGTGTATACTTCCAAATATTTCAATTTTTTAATTTAAAAGTTGTTCTTAATGTTTCTTAGAGAATGGATTTATATTTTATATATTCAGATATTGTTTAATGGACAGATTCATCGATACTTTGAAAATAGATGATTTTGTAGCCATAAGAATTTCCTCCTCTCGTGAATTATAGTTTACATAATACTAGTTACTGCAATGATGTTTTAATAATATGATTTAAATTGAATACTCTCATAAAACAAACTAGATGTTTTAACATAGTTCTATGTGAGAAACACAGATTTTTATATAGCTTAATTTATCTTAAAAATAACTTGAACTATATTAGAATTTCAAAATAATTTTAGTAAGATAATAACTCCTTTTCCTATTATGATAACAAATTTATGATTTATGCAACTACTTTTATTTAAGAAAACATGATAGAAAGCAATCATTTGAAAATTCAGGCCATTTTATTGATGATTGGCAATTAGTTCTACCATATATATTTAATTAAATAAGTAATTTATTTATTTATTTGTGAATTTAGGTGTCTCACACTGTGGTGTTCAGGAGTTTCTCCTGGCATTAAATTAAAGAATTATTCCTAGATATCTTAGAGAACCATATGGGGTTCCAGGAAATGAATCTGGGTCAGTCTTATAAAGGCAAATGCCATACCTACTTTACTAATATGCTTGCTCCTCTAGATATTTTTAAAAGATAAATATCACTTCATAATAATTTTTCTAAATTAGATTTTAATACCAGGATTACTTATTTTTTAAAGGACAGAAAACAGTAAATTATGAGATTAATCAAAGAAAAAATGAGGACCTGGAGAGATACAGTGCTTGGCATGCCAGTTTGAAACCTTAGCACCAGATATGGTCAACAAAATCTACCATAAGTGATTCCTGAGTGAAGAGGCAGCAATAAATTCTGAGCACAATGGCTGTACCCTCTCTTACAAAAAAGACAGATAATTAACATGAAAATACAGTCTTTTTCAAAATACCTTAAATATTATTATGGATCCTAAAGTTATGCATAATAAAATTTATGTACTATAATGTGTTCCTGGAATGAAGACTTTTATTTAAATGGTAATATTGCTCAAGAGAATGGATTCTTAATGTGAAGATGCATTAACTCAGATGTAAATAGCCAATGTTAAATAGAAAATCAAATATAATTATATATGTGTAATATATAATGTATGCATAAAAATGAGAAAAATTTATTAGTGTATGCTATTAAAATGGTAAAAATTTATACATGTGAGTATATATTATAGTAAAGTATTTGGAAATCTGTTTTTTCTCAATACTTTTACTAGTTATAAATAATCTAAGATCTAAGTGAATATGATAGTTGTGTAATATTTTTAAATCTGCTTCTTTTTGGGGGGGTTTGGGCCACACCCAGTGATGCTCAGGGGTTACTCCTGGCTATGCGCTCAGAAGTCGCTCCTGGCTTGGGGGACCATATGGGAGCCGGGGGATCGAACCGAGGTCCGTCCAAGGCTAGCAAAGGCAAGGCAGGCACCTTACCTCCAGGGCTACCACCCGGTCCCCAAATCTGCTTCTTATTATAAGTTAATAAAAACAGTAAAATATTTTGCTGAATTTCATATGCTTGTAAATTAAAATTATTAATATATTAAAGGAGTCAAGAGTTGCTCAAGTGCCACAAATTCATTATCAGCTATTGAAAAACCTGGTCATGTCCCTTAACTGTTTTGTAAGCTTTAAGTAGAATGGACAGTTTATAAATAATAAATGACAAATAATTGAAGTGTCAGAAATTTAGCAATGAGTGGCTGAGTATTACTAAATCATATTGAAGTTGGAGTGTTTCACGCAGAAAAAAAAATAATTGAAAATGCATAAGAGTAGAAATATTTTCTCCTTTAACTTTCCTTTTTAAATGCTGTGGTAACATTTAAAATGTTTTAAACTTTATTTACAACTTTTAAATGAATGGATATTTCATCATTGCAATGTGAACAAAGCACCTAGTCTGTGTCAAAATGATACGTAATATGATATCCTGACAACGAGGAAATAGGAACAACTTGATTTAAGAGCAGGTTGTCCTAACTCACCAGCTAACAATAAGACAAAATCAGAAGACTTGTCACCCTTTGGTCTGTGCAATAGCCAACATCGCTATCTACAGATGATTGGATGATACAACCATGACTGGGCAGTATGTATATTGGTACCAATTAAAAAGCCCTCTACTAGGTTTTGATCTACAACCTGTACAAGAACCATGATCTCTAATTCCAGAGGTCTGACTGAGACAATTGCAACTGAACGGGTCTTCTGGAAACATAACAAAAGACTCTATCCCAGATTCCATCCTAGGATCAGCACAACGACCAAGACCACCAACTACAGAAGACGGATTAAAATGACACTGAGGGAACAGAACTAGAACCACAAAGAAAGACTTCATCATAAGTTCCACTCCTTGACCTGTACAGATACTAAGATATCTAGATATAGAGGTCTGATTTTATCACCTAGGACGGAGCAGAAGTCTTCCATACACCAGTAAAACTCCAAGGGGAGAGTAAATGAACCATAAAGGAGTCTATAGTTAATCCCATGACAGTATACTTCAAGGGTGGAGAAACTCTGTATCTCTTAGGCCAAGGGAATTCCTTTTCTAATGACCCCAATATTTACTGTGCCTATGCAGGAGAAAAAAAAGCACAAAATAATCTTTTTTATTAATTTATCTATTTTTTGTTGACTACTTTGTTTTGGTATGGATATTGAGGTTGTTGTCTCCATTTATTTATTTATTTATTTTTATTTATTTATTTTTCTTCTTTCCTTTTCTTCTTTTTGCACTCTGACATGTTTTTATTTCAAGACCATGGCTGTTATGTGGTGCTTATCTTTATTGCTGTAGTGCTCACTGGATATTTTATTTGACATATTTTTTGTATTGTTGTGATATTTCAATTTCTTTTTTCCTTTGTCTCTCAAACCGAGGATGAGAGCCTCTAGAAGGACTCCGCCCATTTTCAGCATATTTGATTTTTGCCCCATTTTATTGCCTTTCCTTTCTTCAACCCAAACCACAGAACTTGAACTATCTAGTTCTGCCTCCCAAATAGAGGGGGAAATAATGGAGGGTACCAAGATCAAACAGTTGTATGATCACTAAGTAGTAAGCTAGACACAGAGTGGACACTGATTCTAGCAGCCTGTGGGGTGAGGGTGGTGATATGGAAGGCAGGATGGGAATGGGGGTGGAGGGAGGACAATTTGATGATAGGGAGTCCCCTGACTCAATGTTAATATGTACCTAAAATATTACTGTGAAAAATATGTAAGCCACTATGATTAAAATAAAATTATATGAAAAATGTTATGTAAGAGTTTACTTAGATAACATAATATGGGGAAGTACAGTCACCAGATTATATGTTGGGGCAGAGCTAAAAGTTAAAGATATATTTTTTTCAATTAATTATAAAATTGCCTTGGTAGAGTCAGAAAGCAATGACTTTTTATATTCAATTTAGTATTTGGGTAACATAAATTGGATTTTGGAGAAAGAAAGAGAACCAGTTTATAAAACAGTAAGTTTTTGCCCCCCTCACCAAGACAGTAACTTTTAAGCATTTTCTAAAAATAGTTTCCTTCTGACTGTTTATCTTTCCTTCAGCTACCCTGTTAAACCAGTTGTCTTATTAGTTTTATGCTATGACAGCATGTTTACACACATTTCATCAGTAGTATCCATAGAATATTCTAGATGGTCCCATGAGTAATATAACTTCCAGATGATATATGCTGATATGAAAGAAAATCAGGCATTCCATATACTCTTTAGTAAGTAGTACCAGACTTTATATCAAAGAAGTCAGGACTATGTGGCATATGCCTCTTTTAAAATTATTGATATTTTGGGGGGCTGGGCGGTGGCGCTGGAGGTAAGGTGCCTTCCTTGCCTGCGCTAACCTAGGACAAACCACGGTTCGATCCCCTGGTTCCCCATATGGTTCCCCGTGCCTGCCAGGAGCGACTTCTGAGCGAATAGCCAGGAGTAACCCCTGAGCGTCACGGGTGTGGCCCAAAAACCAAAAAAAAAAAAAAAAAAAGAAACTATTGATATTTTGTCTAAAATGATACTAAAGTTTCTTCTCAAAAAATTCAAAAGAAAGCCAGTGTCATTGGTGTCATTGTCAAGGTCCTTAAAATGTGTCAGGTGAATAAACAAAATAAAATTTTAGCAGTTCATGGAAAGAAGCTTTTCACAAAATGTGGTGAATAGAAAAGGGTCCATTATGATAATAATAATAATTGAAACTGATCACTCTGGACAAGAACTGAGTGCTGAAAGGGAAGAGATAAATCAATATGCATGGTACTCCTTCGTTATCAATAGTGTGCAAATCACAGTGTCAAAAAGGAAAGTGGGAAAGAGAACTAGAGCATAAGAGATAGAGAGAAAAAATTAGAGAGAAAGAGAGGAAGAGAGAAGTATAATGCTTTTCCCAGAAGCAGGAAGGGTTTGAGTGGGCTGAAAGAATATTGGGGACATTGGTGGCAGGGAAAGTGTACTGGTGAAGAGTGATGTACATTCTATGATAGAAACTTAATTATGAACAATTTTGTAACAAATTTTATTTAAACAACTTTTTGTTTAGAATTTAGGTTGCTTACAAACCTTGATTATTAATTAATATTAATTAATACATGATTATTGCATGTAACAATTGAGGTGCATGTAACATTAATGTGCACATAATGTGCATATAGCTTAGTGAATAGTCTTGAGTTAGAGAAAGATATGTTTTATTCATTTATTATTATTGTTAATTACTGCATTGACTTTTTGGAATTTACAATACTTCTCATTTTTTTCTGTTTATAAATACATCATTCCAAGATCATATCCATCACATAATAGTTTCCTCCACCAGTATCCCAAAAACCCTTGAAATCCCAATCCCATGTAATATGTTATATAGACAAAAATCTTCATTTCACTCCTGACTTCCATTTCTGATGGCTTTGACCTTTTATTGTTCCATTAATTTTTATGCAATACAATGGAGAATTTTGTCTTTCTCTTTTGGTCTTGTAAAGTATGTAGGTGATCATCTACATGCATATAAATATATTATTATTTAATTAAAAACATGCAACTCAGAGGTGGATTCATAAAATAAATTTAAAAACTATCTTCAGAGAACGTAAGGCTTTAAAAAGAAAATCATCAAATTAATTTCATCTTAGATGTAAATACTAAAATACATAAATCCATATATTGTACATTTGTTTCAATGTTTTATATTGCCTAGAATTTGTAAAGTTTGCTTTTACCTGTATCAGGTCACATGGTAGAATAACATTGCTGTATAATAGAGTTAATAATCACAATAGTGACTCATTTCTAAAATCTCCTAGTAACATTTTCTCATTTTATTCTTTTTTACTTTTCACTAGAAAGTCTACCCATAGCTTTAAATCATGAAAGCCTGTATGCATTATTCCTCCTGGATCTATTCAAAACCTCCCAAAATCCTGATTAATCCAGTTTTCAATCCTTCTCTTAAACCTCTTATAACCCATACCATCATGTATTTTCTACTGTTACCGCACTATTTGCTATTCTTAATGGGTTGCTTCCTGATACATTTAAGTTGTTCTTAATTCCCTAAATGTTTTGAGAGTGGAAGCAGGTTGGATATCATGCCTTTCCTTGCTCTCATGTGGAAGCCATAACAGAATAAACTAGACATTGCATGCTTTATTTCAGCATTAAAAGTGAACTTACTCCAATGCTTCTCACCCTAGGGTCCAACATTTTCCGTTTCTCTCTCTCTGTTGAATAATGTCTTTGTCCTTTTATTGCTCAATACAGCCTATCAATCTCTCCTATATCTCTCTCAGTTGGTTTTCCTATGGAGGTTGAGTGCTATTTTATTTGATATATGCAAATGCTCTACCTGCTGACTATGGTGTGTCTTCCCTTTGATACTTATTAATACACTTTGGGTATACAATGAAATAGTAAATTCTTTATTTAACAAATTTATTTATTATTATTATTATATTTATGTTTCTTACTTTAATTTTTAATTTTAAGCCTTGATGTTTTTTCATTAACTAACACTATAATACTCCAAGCTCAGTGTCTCGTTAACTATTTTAATTCAGCTTAAAGATAAAGTACATGGTTCATTTAATAATTGTTCTCCAATAGGTAACATTGAGGAAAATATTATGACTTCAGAAGTAGCTGCTAAAATTAAAGACTAGTAACTATAAACATTTCTGGTGTGGAGATTCACCATTTCTATATTTCATAATAAAATAGTCATAATAGTCCTGCAATGCTCCAAATTCATCTTATGTATTTCTCGTCCAAGGTCTGTATATAAATAGTTCAGTAAAACGAAGAGAACTTTTAAAGTTGGAGTCAAGGGATATAGAGTTTTTTTGTCACAGGATTATTCCTAATTATAACATTAGGTGTCCATTGGCATACTAGTAAGGAGCAAGAAAGGAGGAAATGACCTCTCATACTTTAGTTGGGATATTTATTTTCTTTCATAAATTAGACTAGGTACTCTTATTTGCCATCACATTTAGTAGTGGAGAAACAAAGGAAAAAAGACAAAAAGAAAATTTTATGTAGTAATTACTACAATTAAGCTATCATTTTAGTTTATACTGTTTAGACATCCTAGGTCTCTGAAATTGACCTATTAACTGTTATCTCTTTTTTTAAAATTTTATTTAATTATGATGCAAAAAAAGAGGACAAGTTAAAGTTACAGTGGAAGGACAATCATCCATAAACAGAATTCTCAGTAGTCCCATTGATGATATCCCAGCCTTGAACTTTCAGTCAAAGAACATTAAGAAAAACAAAACAGAACCCATGATCAATAATTACTTTGTTCCTCAAATCTCCTGATTGTAGTACATACTATTTCTTAGCAGCACACAATATAATCTAAAGACATAAGACTTACATAACTCCTTAAACATTGAAGGCAAAGTACATTTTTATATTTCCATGCACATACATATTAGTTTAAGTTAATCTCAAAGGCTTCAGTGGGTTGTTTTTCTTAAGGATTAGAGTCAAGGGAGCATAGTAAAAAACGGTGTTAGAGTGGAAATTATTGTTTGCATAAGTCCACCAAAATATGAGGGATATGGAAAGAAAAACCTTGGCCTAAATACAAGGAGACCCTACCCCTAAAGTTTCTTGGCATAAGATCAACTCTAGGCTACAGGCAAGCTAGATTGTCCAATCCAGGTCATTGTCTGTAGTGCCAATACATTTTTATTTTTCACACAGTCTCTGTTGTTGGTATCATGTTTCTGTATTAAAGATCCTGGAATCTGCATATCCCATATTGCAGTCAGGATGGTGCAGAGCATCCTGTCATTTCACCTCACACTTAAGGGGCAATAGAGAGAACCCTGTCCTGTAGAGCAGGTCATTGTTGTTGTCAAGTCTTCTCAGTATTAATGGAAGTCTCTTTTGAGCAGGCCGATGTCAGAGCCTTGGTAGTGTCTTCCCTGGTAGAGGACTTCTTCCAGATGTTGCTATAAAAAGCCTTGGATGTTTTGTATATGGCTTGCCTGGTTCAGGCATGAATGGAGGATGCCCATTCTTCTGAGGCCTGTGCCAGGTCATTATATCAATGTTCAGGGTGTAAGGTCCCATTGAACTATGAGATTTGTGTGTTCCAACCTCTACTAGATAGGAACTTATCTGTATGTATATATTTTCCCATTTTAATGTGTCTATGCAAAGAAGAATCAATGCCATGTAGCGTTATCTGTGCATCTTGAGGCCATAGGAACAAGTTCAATAATCACCATGACATAGTTCAATCATGAGCATTAAACTGAGGGACTCTTCCACCAACATTCCTTTTTGGGCAGCTCACAAAGAAAAGATTGTTATCTCTTAATAGTATTTTAAACATAGAACAAAATAGTCTACAAATATAGACAGAACATACTTGAAGAAAAGAATTTTCTTGTATTCTATTTTTCTTACATAGATAGAAATATTAAATTAATCTATTTGAATTAATGAAAAAGAATAAAAGACAAAACTAAATACACAATATTTTATTATATAAAATGGCATAAGTTACGAGTTTAATGTTCAAGAACATTGAATTTATAAAAATTATAACTTCTTTATTTTTTACTTTGGACAATAGAAAATGTATTCTTTAATATAATTTTAAATCAAAATAATTTTAACCCAAAATGATATATTCTGATTTATATTAGAATAAGATTAAAAACAGAAGTATATGCAGATATTCATACATAGCAGTATCTCAAACTTTGACCTCCTTTCCTCATAATATTTTTTATTTTATCTCACGTAGACCTGATAAAAAAATTCTATTTGCTACATTGGATGAGTCTATGGCAATAATATAAAATTTATAAAGTAACAATTACCAGAAATCAAAATATAGAATTTATATTGAAGCCATTAATATGTCTCTGAAAATTTTAGAATATTTGCTGATTTGAGAAGCTCAGCATTGGAAAAGAAAAATGTATAGCAAAATAATTTATAATAAAGTTTATTTGGATAAAAGGATCATCTAACTCAGTGGTAGATACCTTGGTTAGAAGTCTAGAGCTTCACAGAAGTTTCAAAGTGAGATATGAAACTAGTTTCAATACAGTAGACATACTACCTAATCATTAGCTTCAAACTTTACTTACAAAAAAGAATCAATTTACAAACTATGCTCTATTGTTCAATTTAAGTGTATAGATTTTATTATATATATATTATATACCTATATATAATATATAAAATATATATTTATATATAGTGGGTTCTAGAAGCTATACTTTGTCAATACATTTCCCTCAACAAACATATAAAATGGCTATCCCCTAATATTTGAAAAAAAAAGTGTGTCTTTTAATCATTTTATTCAATTTTACTAATCCCATCAGTTTATTTTTAGATAATTTTTATAAATTAAATTTTGCTAATGTTATAGTGACTAGTATACAATTACTTGAATCCAAATTGCCTTTTATTTTGTACAGAGCAAACTATTTTTAGCTGTACTTGAATACCTATTACATAAGTAAACATTAACATTCTTTTTCATTTCTACTTATCAGTATTATTAACAAATAAAAGAACTTGTGAAGGAAAAACTGACAAAACATTTACATTTAATAATAGTTAAATGGGAGATGTCTAAATACATTGTTACTCCTTTATTTGCCATTTCACTTAAAAACAAGAGGATTTTTAAGGACTACTTATATGCTTTAGTAATCTGGACAGATTTTTTAATTTTTTTAATTTGGGGTTATTTTTGTTTGAGGGCCATTCCTGGCAATTACCCCTGGCTTTGTACTCAAGGATAACTGGAGGTCTCTGAGCACCATATAGGTTGCCATGGATTGAACCTGGGTCATCTATATGCATGATAGAACCCTAGCTGCTCTATTATTACACTGGCCCTCATCTCTTAAAATGCATAAATACGAAGACCTGTCTGGAAAGATGTTCCTTTCCTTGCCTGGGTTTGCACATATTATATACTTAACTAGTTTCTCAGATAATCCTACTGTTGGATTATGATAGTGAATGGTCTTAAATAATTATATTAATGGTCTTAATAAATTGATCTTTGGACCCTTGCACTTTTTAAAATTCTAATAATATTTTATGTTATATTACAATATAACCATACATTAGTCCACTAAACTAAGGGATCCTTAGGGCCACTCCCTATATACAGAACCTGCGAACCAAAAGTTACAATACTTAGTCCTAAGGATTCAGTACTATTAATTCTATTAATTCTGCAGTGCTATAGATGACCAGGGGCCACCTGGGAGGTGATTAGATATCTCCAGATCCACACCCAGTGATGGTGGGAAACTTCAGGCCTGTACCTGGCAGAAATAGTGAGGTCATGTAATGCTTTTGAACTATTTTCAGGACCTTTAGAAATCTTTTCAAAAGCAGAAACTCCTTGTCAAGTTTCCAGCTTCTACAATGCGTCTAAATTATTTTCAGTCTTGAGTAAATGAAAAATTTGATAAGCATAATGATAATTATTAATATGTCTCTAAAAAGGATAGCTTTGTGCAAAATGTAGACAATTATAATTTTTTTACATTTTTATTATGTTAAACACTCCTCCTAGTACAGTTTTGTCATTCCATTCTACAATACAAATAGCACCACCAGGGTAAAATTCTTTCCACCATTTGTCTGAATTACCACTTATCCCCAAGTCTAGCCACCTTGCAGGCACAAAATAACTTGCCTTATATTGCTTATTTATATCTAAGTGGTAATTGAATTATTGGGAAAAAATAAACATACTGCAAAAAAATCTTTTCCTGTTGCTGGTTGACCATTCTGTCCTATTGTCTTTTTGTTTGTTAACGTTAAGTGGCTTTTATGATACTTTGACATCTAATTTGATGCATTCCTAATTGAATATCAGTACTGAAAACCCTGGAGAAGTCGCATTGCTACATCTGAGGCCATGTGCTCCAGAATTCACGTTCTGTGACTAACATGGCAGTGGTTATGGGAAGTGTTTGTGGCTGACACGATTTCTGAAAGTACAAAAAGGTGGAAGGAGGATGCCGACATTCACTATGAGAAGACCCTAGAGTTCTCAGCTCAAATAATGGTATGTGTGGAGTTTGATTGTGTACTGTAGATGTTCTCTGCAGAGATCAGTGATAAAGCAGTGAAGTTGGGCTATTGGGATGGTGGGGATTATGGGTTGTGGGTACAACTACCAAGTATTCTGCCATATGTGGTCCTCTACCATACTTTTTATTTCCTTTTATTTAAGCACAGTAGTTACAAGATTATTTATGATTGAATTTCAGTCTTATAATGTACAAGATCCTTCACCCATGAATAGTTCCCACGATCAATGTCCCCAGTTTCTCTGGAGGGCAGACCTTTTGCTTCTTTCACTTTTATTTCTCTCCGTCTCTCTTCTATTTTTTTCCTTTTGAACATTGTATTCATCAAGGATATCACCCTGTAGTTCTCTCTGATCCACCTCTCTCTTTTGGTGTCTGTGTCTGCTTTTTGGTATCAGGATGATGTTAAGTTCATTGAAATAATTTTGAATTGTTTCTGTTTCTTCAAAGTCTTGGAAGAATCTGAAAAGAATTGGCAGTAGGTCCTCTTTAAAGTTATGAAAAAGTTTACTAGTGAATCCATCGGGGTCTGGTCTTTTGTTTTTGGGACTTTTGATTACCATTTCAATATTCTCAATGGTCATGGGTCTATTCAGGTATTCCAGATTATCTTGGTTCTATCTTGGAAAGTTATAGGAATCCAAAAATTTATCAGTTTCTTCCAGTTTTGCTTATTTTGTGACATACCACTTCTCAAAGTATTCTCTGATTACCCGTTGTATTCTTTAGTATCTGTAGTAATATCCCCTTTACATTTCTGAGTTTGTTTAATTTTCTCTCTTTCCCTTTCTTTGTGAATCTTACTAATGGTTTATATATCTTGATCATTTGTTCAAAGAACCATCTTTATTGATAATTTGAATTGTTTTCTGGGTGTTGAGTTCATTAATTTCTGCTCTGTTTTATTATTTCCTTATGCTTGCCTACCTTTGGCTAATTTTACAAAACAATTTCCAATTTTATAGGCTGTATCACGAATTATTTATGTAGGACCCTTCTTCCTTCTTGATTCAAGTTTGCAAAACTATAAATCTTCCTCTCAAATTACTGTGCCATTATCCAAATTCTGATAATTCATGTCTTCATTCTCATTTTTTTCCAGGAATCTTATGATTTCTTCTGATCCATTGGTTGTTCTGCAATGAGCTGTTTAATTTCCAGTTGTTAAAGTTATGTCTTTATTTCTGTTTGTAATCTACTTCTATTTTTCAGTTCTTCAAGGTCTGTTGCACATAATTGATATTATTTCTATCCTCTTGATCTTATAAAGGTATGTTTTATGCCTCAGATTGCTGTCTATTTTAGAGAATTCTTCCTATGCATTGGAGAAAAATGTGTATTCAGTTTTCTGATGTTCAAAAGCCCTATATATGTCTACAAAGTTACATTCTTCCAATATTTTCTTTAAGAGCCAGTATATCTTTGTTAAGTTTTAGACTGGTTGATTTATCAAGAGGTGACATAGTGTTCTTAAAGTCTCTCAGTACTGGGGCCAGTGAGGTGACGCTAGAGGTAAGGTGCCTGCCTTGCAAGCGCTAGCCAAGGAAGGATCGCAGTTCTATTCCCCCAGTATCCCATATGGCTCTCCCAAGTCAGGGGCAATTTCTGAGTGTTTAGCCAGGAGTAACCCCTGAGCATCAAATCGATGTGGCCCAAAAAACAAAACAAAACAAAAGTCTCTCAGTACTATTGTTGTGTATTTAAGTCTTTCTTCAAGGCTATTCAGAACAATGTGTTTCTTGCAGGCAGAAAAATGTTAGATTTAAAATTTTGTTTAGCAACTTTGTGTTTTTTCACTGGTGTATTTAATACACTGAAATTGAGAGATTATGATCATGGAATACGAAATTTTGTGACATCTTTTGGTAGAAGTTTGGGATGTGTGTATGTGTTTATGGTTTTGTCTGCATTGGCTCAAAATAGATTCTTCAGTTCTTTTAATGTTTGTTTAGAGTCTGTTAGCTTCTTTTTGAGCAGTTGTTTTTCCATGAAGTAAATATTTCTCCAAACTGAATGAAAGTCTGACTGGGTGAAGTTTTCTTGCTGAGACATTCAAAATTCATTGAGTGTTTTTTTTTAAACTATAGCCCACCACAATCTTTGAACCCCTAGCATTGCTAGTGGTAAATTTGCTATAACTCTTAAGGATGCTTATTTTTATGTAATTTTCTTTTTCTGTATTCCTGCTATTAATATTCTATCTCTATAACCAGGGTATGTTTGGCTTTAATTTTATTAACTATTAACTGTTTTATCTGGTTTCTTAACTCTTTTATCTGCATCTCTTAAGGTATATATAATGTGAGTGCATGCACATTTTAACTGGGAATTCCTCAGCAATGATATATTTGACTATTGTTCTTCATAGGTGGTTTCTTCCTCTCTCTCTCTCTCTCTCTCTCTCTCTCTCTCTCTCTCTCTCCTCTCCCCTAAAAAATCTTAACTTGGGCCCTGGAGATAGCATGGAGGTAAGGCGTTTGCCTTTCATGCAAAAGGTCATCGGCTCGAATCCCGGTGCCCAATATGGTCCCCCGTGCCTGCCAGGAGCAATTTCTGAGCATGGAGCCAGGAGTAACCCCTGAGCACTGCCAGGTGTGACCCAAAAACAACAACAACAAAAAAATCTTAACTTGTTCCTATTGAATTGATCCCAAAGGTCTATTATCTATTTGCTTATTTTGTGTATGTTTCCACCTTCTGCTCATTTTAAAAGCTCTTTTCAAACTCTTTTGTATGAAAGTTGAATGCAACTCATTTTTTTAGCTCACTGATTCTATCCTCAGTTGTTGTTACTCTGCTGGTGATTCCTTCCAGTGGGTTTTTCATTTTGCCTAGCAGTTTTTCTGTCCTATTATGATTGTTTGACATTTTCTCATTTCAACTTTCATATGCACTTACTGGCTTTTTTCCTATGTTTTCTTTACGTTCTTTGAATATTTTTCACATTTCCTTTCTAAAGTTCTACAAAAAGATGCTGTATAGGTGACTGATGTTAGTTGGTTCCTCAGAATTTCAATTTTCATTCAAGAAATGTAATGGGCTTCTGTGTTGTCTTTCTAATGTGACTTTTGCAGTGTGAGAGTGTATTTTTATCAGTTTTGGGGGGTTCCTTGACTTGAAGAAATATGCAATTGCAGAGCAAAGCTTAGTGCTCACATTCTTCCCTTGGTACACTAGCATTAGTTCAGCATTACTCTTTTGGGCCAGAGTTACAGTACAGCGGTAGGGTAGTTGCCTTGCACTCGCGATGGACCCTGGTTCTATCCCAGGCATGCCATATGGTCTCCTGAGCCTGCCAGGAGTAATTTCTGAGTGCCAAGCCAGGAGTAACCTCTTAGCATGCCCGGGTGTGTCCTCCCCCAAAGAAAAACAGAATTACTCTTGATTCTAAAAGCTCTTTATCACCACAACTGCTGGTCTCTGGTCTTGCCTGTCTCAAGGTCATGCTTTACTCAAAAGTAGTAATGTCATGAGACCCTCCTGAGTCAACTGGGAAGGAGAGGTCATGCTGGGCAAGAAGATACACCCTCAAGCAGAGCTGCTCCCTAGCCTCCCAGTCACTGATGGTCTTCTTGTAGCTGGTATGTCCCAGCCACGTTGCCTTTGCTGCCCCTATAGTCGAATTGCAGGGCCCTCCTGAATCAGTTATCCTTGCCCCTGTTGCAATCCAGAGCTCTAATGTCCACATAAGGCAAGCTCATCCATGAATATAGGTACTCGCCATGATCTACAGTTTCTAGCTCTGCTGCAGGACCAAATCATGGCGCCACTCACTGCTAGACTCCTGTATCCTGGAACATTGCTACTTAAACTCCTCCTGAGTTTCTACTCTTGTTTAGACCCCTCACCACCACCACGTTTTGATCTGGCAATCTCCCTAGGAGCTTAATTCAGGTGACAAGTTGCTGCTTTGTCTCCAGAAGTGTGCTGCCCTGTTGCTAGGTCAAGGTTTTCAAGAATTTCATATTAGGGTTGTGTGAATGAGCTACTCTCAGATCTCCAGGCTCTACTGCTACCGACATTTCTCTGTCATTTTTTCTATATAATTCTTTAAGACTAATTTGCATTTAACGTGTTCTGATGTGCCACATAGCTATAAGATGTTTGTTTATAAAATTAAGATGATTTTATCGCTAAATTAAATGTTTTTTTTCTCACTTAGTAAAAACTAAGGTGTTTTCAGTTGCCTGTTGGGCTTTTTATTTTGAACAGTAAATTATTTTGAAAGTAAATTATTTGAAAGTAAGCATCATTAAAGTATGTTTATAAACTTTACATTTTATCTGTGCTAAGAATAAATTGTATAGTTGTAGATTAGTAATATGTGTAAGCAAATCTAGTAGTTCACTAACATATTAGAAAATTTAGAGAATGTGCAGAAATTCCTCTGATTATGATCTTCCTTTTCACAACTTTAGTGACCTGCTTTCAAAGTGGTCTGGAAAATTCATATAGTGAGAGAGAAGGACTAAACTAATGTAATTACTTTACAGTGTGTTTTTAAAATTTTCTCTATTATTAACTGACATTAATATCTAACTGCACTAGTATATAAAGTACATAAATTTTATATTAGCTATATATGCATATATAAACACATGTTTATATACAACATATATGTGTGTGTGTGTGTTTCTTTCCACCAGCCTTCCCAGTTTCCCCAGCTTCTCCCTTGCCTGCTATTGGGGCAGACATTTTCTTTTCTCTTTCTCTCTCTTTACATTTTTTTTTCCTTTCAGACATTGTGGTTTGTGTATCTCTATGCATAAACAAATTTTGTGACTTCATTTTTCCTAACAGTTGCATACACTTATGCACTCATGTATATATGCAAAAGTATACATATATGTACATATGAAAACACAGTACATGTAAGATTATGATACATGTAATCTCTCCATGATTTCAGTAAGATACTGAAGTTCAGTAAGTTCACTTAAGTTCTGAGAATGTCTTATAGATAATATGTTCTCATAATGATACATGAGTGAAAAAATCTGCCATTCATGTAAGATTGTCAAAAGCAGAAAGATTTCAGTTCAAGTAGAAAAGGTCTGTGATTGCTGACAAGTAAATATGGAATGTAAAATCTAGAATGTAAAATTTACAATAAATATTACTCCTGGCCTTGTGGTAAGAGATTCTGGTATCAAGAATTTAATAATAATATAAAACTCAGCCCTCAGGTAAGGATACCTTTTAGAAAATAGCAAAACACAGGGTTGTTTGAGACTTAGCAAGAAGATATAAAATATCTGTAAAAAAATGTAACTTTTAGAAAAACAAATATACTCAAAGAGGCCATTTTTTTTTTAATTTCCAAAACAACTACATACATTTTAAGGTACTACAGATTGTGAGGCCAATAACTTAATCTGGTTGGGCTACTATAACAAAACACCAGAGGCAAATGGTTTATATCAGCTAAAATTTATTTTTAGAGACTGAAAATTTAACAGCAGGGTTTTCTAGATGATGAATTACCTCTTCCAAGTTGCAATTGCTGATTTTTTTCTGTATCCCCAGGTGGTAAGTGGAAGGGGTAAGGTATCTCTTTGACAACTCTTGTATAAAGACTCTAATTTTGTTTTAATTTTGAAATAAATACATTTATATGATTGCATATAGAATTTAAAACTATCTTCCCGGTTCCTTAAAAAGTAATCTCTGATACCTGAGGAAACATAGGGGACTCAATTAAAGTGATTGTGGAGAAATTAAAAGATTAAGTGACCATGAGTAATGAGTAGAATTAAATAATGGTCAAGGCCAGAGATTACAGGAGTTAATCTTACCTTGAATACAACCAACCCAACTTTGGCACTCCATGCTCACCAGTACACCATGGGAGCAATGTATGAGCAGAGAGTTGGGAGTAGCCTACAAACATCATTGGGTGTTACCCCCACACTTCCTTCCCCACCAAAAAAAGAGCATCAGAAAAACATTGCAATGTGGTGCTCACTTGTACACTCATAGTGCAGGAAAGAATGTTTAAGGATATCTATACTAATTGTGTTAATAAGAAGCTTAGACATTTATACTTAGAATTTGTGTTTTGTTTTGTTCCGGGGACTCAACTCATGATAACGCAGGTTACTTCTGGCTCTTTTTTTTTAATTTATTTTAATCATAGTGGTCTACATGATATTCACAGTAATATTCCATTTACAATTAAACATTGAATCAGGGGAATTCCCATCACCAAGTTGTCCTCCCTCCACCTCCATTCCCATTCTGTCTCCCAAATCCTCCACCCTCTCCCCAGGGACTTCTAGATTGAGTGACTCCCTCTGTTTCTGGTTTATCACTTGGTGATCTTATATCTGGTTGGGCTTGGTGTCTCCATTGCTTCTCCCTCTGATTGGGAAGGAATACATCATGGGAGTACTCAGGGAACTAGGTGCTATTACATGGATCAAACTCAGTTGGCTGTGTACAAGGAAAGTACACTACCCACTATACTATTTCTCTTGTTCCAGGTACATAGAATTACATAAAAGAAGATGCCGAACATAGGAAAATTATTTCTTACAAAGCAAATCACTTTTAAACTCCAAACATACCAAAAACCATTGAAATTTATGAAAAATACACAGCAATAAAATTTATATAGCCTTACCAACTCTTATATTTTAGATTTGCAAAATTTTTTATTAAGCACTATGGTTTACATTTTTGGTCATAATATAGTTATTTTATTTTCATAATTAAAAGTCATCATGATCGAGTTTAAGTTATAGAATTTTTCAAAAACCTTCAACAGTCGCATGTCTTTCCACCAGCGTTCCCAGTTTCCTCTTCCCCCTGCCCTGTTTGCACAGGCATTTTCTTCTCTTTCTCTTTTTCTCTCTCTTCATTTTTTTTTCATTCAAACACTGTGGTTTGTGATCCATTTATGTCTAAGCAAATTTAGTGATTTCATTTTTCCTAACAGATGTTTAGCATCATATTGTTTATATGTACTATTGTTTTTATCTACTCATCTGTTCTTGGGCACTTAAATGATTTTTAGATTCTGGCTATTGAGAATAGTGATGGATTGAATTGCAGAGGGCTTTTCTGCATTGTGTTTTATTAAGCTCTACCAAGGTCTTATTTATCTGAGATTAGTATGGGATTAGATGAACAGTTTCTCCCATGCTGTGGACAGTATTTATATCCTAGTCACTGTTTCCATTGAGGTGATGAAACTTCTTAGCTTAATTAAGTCTCTTATATTTTAATTTGCTTTTGCTTGTTTGTTCTGTGGAAGATACCTTTAATTTCAATGTCAGGGAGTGTTCTGCCTATATTTTTCACTATGTGCAATATGGTTTCAGTTCTAATGTCTACGTTTTTAATCAATTTTGTCTTGATGATTTTGCATACATTAAAGAAAGTTCTAACTTCACTCTATCCACATAGTTGACCAGTTTTCTCAGCACCATTTGTTGATGAAGCTTTCGTTGCTTGACTTTATATATTTTGCTCATTTGTCAAAGAATAATTGATCAAATACCTGAGAATCAATCTCAGGGTGTTGAAGTATATTCTATTGCTCTAATAATCTGTTTTTATTCCAATTTCATGCTGTTTAAATGGTTACTATTTATAGTAGTTTGAAGTTCGGGAACGTGATGTCTTCTAACCTTTTCCTCAAGAATGCTTTTAACTGTTAATGGCAAGTTATTTCATATGAATTTCAGAAATATTTTAAATCTATTTCTTTTTAATATGTTATGGGTACTCTTATAAAATTGCATCAAAACTGTACAGTACTTTTCTAATTATTGCCATTTTAATTATATTAATTTTCTTAATCCATGGGCAGGGGATGTGCTTCTATTTTCTCATGTGTTATCTTTTATTCCTTAAAGCACTGTTTTATAGGTTTTCTTTGTAGAGATCTTTCACCTCTTAGATTGACTCCAAGGTACTTAATTTCCTTTCTTTCTTTCTTTCTTTCTTTCTTTCTTTCTTTCTTTCTTTCTTTCTTTCTTTCTTTCTTTCTTTCTTTCTTTCTTTCTTTCTTTCTTTCTTTCTTCCTTTCTTTCTTTCTTTCTTTCTTTCTTCTTTCTTTCTTTTTCTTTCTTCTTTCTTTCTTTCTTTCTTCTTTCTTTCTTTCTTTCTTTTTCTTTCTTCTGTCTTTCTTTCTTTCTTCTTTCTTTCTTTCTTTCTTTCCTTCTTTCTTTCTTTCTTTCTTTCTTTTTCTCTTTCTTTCTTCCTTTCTTCCTTTCTTTCTTTCTTTCTTTCTTTCTTTTTCTTTCTTCTTTCTTTCTTTCTTTCTTTCTTTCTTTCTTTCTTTCTTTCTTTCTTTCTTTCTTTCTTTCTT